>JAWZYV010012728.1:0-227504 GCA_038373885.1 Cheiracanthium punctorium | reverse complement strand
AAAATCTCCCTATTGTTTTTAATAATAAAACTACTCTCCTGTCGCGTGGGTATACAATTTTTTAAGACAAATCCAATCGTGCTACCAATTCAAACATTAACAGACAAGGTTAATCAACTAAATCATAAAAATACACGAAAAGAAAAAAAAAACTTTGAATTATATTATACCATGAAAATTATTAAATCCAATGTTTCATCTATTCTCATAATATAAAAATTTTTTACTTGTTTAATCTATATCGGAATTTTTAATAATTCAATTAAAAATATATTAATGATTATAATTTAATTTTAACAGTTACTATGAGTCTCATATCATGCACAGCATTCCTTCTATGAATCACGGTAACCATATGTCTAAATCTGAAAATCGAAAAACAAGACCTCCGAATACCGGTCACCTCATATAACGTCCATTTTTTGATGGAACCAAAGGTGGCCGTTCTTCAGAGGTTTCACTGTAAATAAAAAAATTGAGTTAGGTGAATGTTTTTTTTTTTTTTTTTTTTGTAAATGGTATGTTAGACTGTTTACAAAAAAAAGAAAAACTGTTTGATTAATTCAATGTTTTGTAGCTATGACCAATCAAACTTATTGCAGACATGACATAAAAGCTCACAATAATGTAAAATCACCCAGCTATCAAACAAAAGTTTTTAAAAATATGATGCCACATATTGATAAAAGTAAATCATTAAATTATAACAATAACTTTCTGGTAAATGTTTATGAAAATTCCAAACAAATCTGAAATAATTAAATTTTTTCAATTAATTTCTTTTTAAGACTTGAATTGATGGATTTTGATTCCTGTTTTCCAATGTGCAATAGGGTTGGTAGGTGAATGTAACATGTGTCATGAACTAATGCAGTAGAATCTCGCTACAACGATAGCCTCTATAACGATAATTCTCTCTATTATGATATTTATTCATAGTCCTGGCTGAATTACCTTTAGATTAATGTAAAACAGTTCTCTATATTACGATATTCTTTAAAACGATAATTCTCTCTACAATGATGGTAATAATTATCCCTTACATTACAATAATTATCTCTACTACGATATATGTTTTTTTCTACGATGCATCAGAAGCCCAACTCATGCACAGAACAAAGCTACACAAAGAAAGTCGGGGTAAAATGTGGTTGGAACGGGTTGGACCACGCCTCTGCTAATGAACGTCTTCTAAGTTTCGTTTTGCTGATGTAACACTATGGCAATAAGAAAGTGCATTTCTCGTAAGGTGAAAGGACAGTTGGCATTTCCTCGATGACATATCTTTGATTCCTATCCCCCCCCCTCTTTAAAAAATGGTCAAGGATTCCTTCACCGGAACTGATATAGAAAACGATACGTTCTTTTGTCTGAACTTGAGTAAGAATTTTAACCTCCGATAAATCCTATCGAGGTCGATTATTACACGAGGATATTTTAAATTATTTATGAGTTTTGTTTGTTTAGTGAAAATCGAAAGCAAATGGCTAAAAGAAAACAAATATCTATTGAAGTGAAATTCAACATCATAAAAGATTTTGATAAAGGCATGAAGCAAGCTAAGGTTTGCAGAAAATACGGATTTTCACAGTCGACTGTTGCCACATTTTAAAGGAAACAGACAGAAATTGAAAACACTTTCAACTCAAATGACTTATCCACAAAGGAAAAGAATAAAGACAGCTGTAAATGACGAAATAGATGCTGCTACTTTAAAATGGTTCAGAGAAAAGTGGGCGTTGAATGTACCTATAAATGGACCAATTATTTGTGAGCAAGCCAGAAAATTTGCCTTTATGATGGGGAACACAGATTTTAAGGCTAGCAATGGATGGCTAACAAGATTTCGAGACCGACATGGGATATCTGTCCATGGGTTACATGGCAAAGAGAAATCAGTGCCACTGGATGACGTACGCACATGGCGTCAGAGAGAAATGTGTAAAATTTTTGAAAAATATTCTGTTGATGATGTTTATAATGCAGATGAGACAGGGTTATTTTTTCAGATGCTACCTGAACGAACATTAGCTTTCAAAGGAGAAACCTGTAAAGGGGACAAGAAATCCAAACAAAGGTTAACAGTACTGCTGTGTATAAATATGTCAGGAAAAGATAAATTAAAACCTCTTGTAATTGGAAGATCCCTAAAGCCAAGATGTTTTAGAAACATTAAGAGCTTACCAGTAAACTATACTGCGAATAAGCAAGCTTGGATGACTTCAAAAATATTTAGCGAATGGTTATCGAAACTGGATAAAGATATGAAATTGAGGGAGAAAAATATCGCTATTTTAATTGACAACTGCTCTGCACATAAACCCATTCCAAAATTGCAGAATGTAGAAGTTTACTTTTTCCACCAAACACTACTGCAGCTCTACAACCCCTTGATATGAGCATTATAAAATGTTTCAAAGGGTATTACAGAAAACGATTAGTGTATAAAATGATTTTTAATATTGATCAAAAGCACCCCGAGGCTCTTAGTGTTACTGTTAAGGATGCATGTGAATGGGTTGCTGGCAGCTGGTGGGAAATGAAGCCACAGGCCATACATAATCTATATATATAATACGCTATCGTATGCCGGCCGAAAGTGGTCCGATTTTAGACCACTTTTAACATGTGACAGCTTGAATGAAAACATTTTTTGAATATACGCTAACGTACGCGGTACCAAAATCGACGATATTGAAATCGACAGTATTGATACACTGCTTAATGGCAACAGCTAAATTTATTATGGTTTTATGTTAATTTAATTATCACACGTCACAGTTTGAATGAAAACAGCACATTAACATTGTTGTTAATAAACTAGAAAAGTACATATTAGCAAATCCATGGAGCTGATTGAGCGGAATGAATACTATGCACACTAAATACTAATTTCATAAACCCTGCAGGTGCTGCAATTAGGAAATCTATTTGTACAGCACATTATCACTTGATAAAGTATTTTTATGAAAAACAAATTCAAAACGGCTGAATGTAAACATTAACCGAATGGCCAGATAGTCTTCTGTTACTGTTAATAACCGATGGATTTGCAAAATAATATTATTTTAAGAAATGCTCGAAGGCGAGCTTTACAAGGAAATGAAACTTCTGTACAAGCCCAAGCAAGAAAACGAAGACGAAATAATTTATTAGAGAGACGCGAAAGTGAAACTGTTGATCAGCAAATAATTAGGCTCAACATTTGCTGGCAAAGCGAACGCCAAGCCCAAGCAATGGTTGTCGACATCCAAGAACTTGATCATGTTGATGTTGTAGGACACCATTGCGGAAATTTGACAGAATGCTACAGTTTTTGCCAAGCAGTCTATTGGAAAGATGAAGAAAACAGCAGCAAAAAATTTACGCGATGCTGCCATGACGGTAAAGTGTCACTGCCATCGCTTTATGAGACACCTGATGTTTTAAAAGATTTACTGTGTAGTGATTCTGCCGAAGGGAAGAACTTTAGACAGCATATTAGGTCATACAATGCTGCTTTAGCCTTTGCATCAATGGGAGCTGAAATAAAATCGCCTCCTGGAAATGGACCATATTGTTTCCGAATTCATGGTCAAATTTATCACTTGGTTTCATCACTATATTCAAACGAACGCAACAAGCCTGGATATGGACAACTCTATATTTTTGATTCAAGTGAGGCAAATGATTATCGCATGCAAAATAATAAAGACTGCTTTCGAACTGTTATAAAAAAATTGGATGATTTATTGCGAAGTATTAATCCCTTTGCCTAATCATTCTTACAAATGCACGAACTAATACAAATCAACCCAATTGTAAATGTTAAAATGGTTTTTATGGAACAACCAGACTTAGATATGCGAAGGTATAACGCACCAACATCTACAACTGAAGTTGCTGCCATATTTGTTGGAGATGACGGTGAGCCTCCTGCAAATAGAGACATTTGCATATATCTTAAGGCTGATAACTGTAGGAATATATCTCCTATGAACCATTGTTGTGACCCTATGGTTTATCCTTTGCTGTTCCGTAGAGGTGAAAGTGGATGGTATGATGGAATGAAACATGTTGAAGATAGACGTTCGGCTAAAAGAATACGGGTAACTCAATTACAATACTATGCATACCGACTTTCGATTCAAAGTGGTTTTAGCATATTGCACAGTAGTGGGAAACTGTTTCAACAGTATATTGTTGATGCATATGTTAAAACAGAAGGTTCGCGCTTAAATTATATCCGAATGAACCAAAAAACTTTGAGAGTAGAGCTGTACAGTGGTCTTTTAGATGCTCTAGAGACCCGTGCTCGAAATGCAAATTTACGAGCAGGTAAATTAATGATACTGCCATCCACATTTACAGGTAGTGCAAGATATATGCAGCAAAACTACCAAGATGCAATGGCTATGGTACATAAATTTGGACGACCAGATTTATTTATCACTTTTACTTGCAACCCTACTTGGCCTGAAATCTCAAATGTAATTGAATATCATCAGCGACCTGAAAACAGACCAGATATCGTTGTTCGTGTTTTCAAAATGAAACTCTCTGAATTATTAAATGATACTTTGAAATGCAACATTTTTGGTGTTGTTACTGCTTATATATACGTAATTGAATTTCAGAAAAGGGGGTTACCTCATGCCAGGGCTGGGGAGTAGCGCGCTACAAGTAGCAAAACTACAGTAGTCGCTACATTTTTTTATAGTTTGTAGTGTAGCGCACTACTTTTTTAAAAAAGTAGTGTAGTGTGTAGCGCGCTACAAAAAATCAGTAGTTTGTAGCGCATTTTGCAAGCTACTTTTTTTAGCTACTTTTGCCGCACCATCACTTCCGGTGATTGATCACGTGGTGCAATTGCTCTTTTTTCTGACTATAAGCTTAGCACCGGAACTGGAACTGATGCTTCAAAGAACACACAATCCCTCCCCATGAGGGGATTTGCTAATTGCGAGGACCGACTATATATCATGTCCGATTTGAAAGGATAGCGCCTAAGAGGAAGTTCACTGAATACTGGACACTAAATGATTGTCAATTCTGATACTGGCAAGTGGACACTACACTGTATTTATGGGTGCAATAAAAGAAAAGACCAAAGAAAATTAATTATGTTACAAAAGCATACAATTTACAGATATGTGAAATTCCTTTTCGAAAGCAAAAAATACTCACTTTTATGCACAGAGATAGATATTTTAAAAATTCAAATTTTATATGTATTCTAACTTTCAAAAATGTCATTTTTTATGGTCTGAACTTGATTCATCTGGGGAGTGCAGAGTGCACATGCCCCCTCTGGATCCGCCAATGGGCCTTGCCTTAATATGAAGTTAAATGCTGCTACTTTTTCTTTTACACTCTCAGTCAGACTAGACATCAATGCAAATGCAAGCTGTTCTAATTCTGATTTTTCTCTGACGTTCTCAGATTATCACACTGGTAGGGGGGGGGATAATACCCCGGGTCCCCAAATATCCCAATAATATAGATTAAAACTTCATATATACTGAAATAATAATAATAAAAGTAAAACAATTTCCTCTGTAACAGTTATTGTTGTCCATCACTAGATCAACTAGGAGACATTTTTTGGATGGAGAACACGATTTGATCAAAGTACAGTAAATTGAAATGCAATTTTTTACCCCGAGTACCAGTGCCTTGTGTTTTATGTTTCAAATAAGAAAGAAAATTACAATTTTTCTGTCGGTCCAGGAAAATTTACTAGCACGCTAAACTTGAGCGCCTTGTAGAAATAACCATCCCAGACAGTGTCGGATTTAAAGGTGTGGAGGCTCTGGGGCAACAAAGGAGTGGTGGCCCCTAATTAAGGCGAAGTCGGTTCGCCGTTAACTGATAGCCTAGAGGTTCAGGGTTCGAGTTCGATATTCGTTAGGAAATTTTATGTAAAGATGTCTATTATGCAGGCCCGTGCTGGCTCGGGAGGACAGGGAGACGTGTCCCCCTGCGCCCTCTACTTAAGGCGCCCTTTGCGCCTTAAGCCAACGAAAGAAATGGCGAAATAATTGCATTTTTGTGTACAAGAAATTAACGTTGAAGAATTGTTTTAAACTAAAATATTTTTTTCCTCGAATGCAAGGGCTGATTAACGGGGGTGGGGCGGAGAGGGCGACTGCCCCCCTTCCCCGAGTGAAAAGAAATTAATGTAAAAGATTCTATTTTACTACCATAAAATGGATGCATATGTCAATCTTCTAACTAACCGCCCCCTTCCCCCGACAAAATTGCATTAATCCACCACTGCTCGAGAGTTCTAATTTTTAAAATACAAAATGTAGATTTACTACACTATTACGAAGAAGAATGAAATGTACAAAAAGTTTAACATTTTAAATATCTATTAACTGTAATATTCCCTTTACTCGATTTCTACCTGGATGAGGATGAAGGACTAAAAGTCTGTGATTTCTGAATGGCATCCACCCTCAATCTGCTTACAAGTTAGTGGATTTTTTTGTTTGTCGATACGATGTCTAAAAATATTCGCGACATTTCAGATTGATAGAGTAATTTTCTTTGTTTATCACAAAGTCGTAGCTAGGTGTCATGAGGGCCCAGTGACGTATTATTGCAATTTTGTGTGAGGGGGGGGGAGGTTAGTTGGAAGATTCACACACATCCATTTTATGAAAGTAAAATAGGATATTTTACATTGTTTTTCTCGGGAGAGGCGATTCCCCCCTCTACCCCCTTTAATCCTTCCTTGTGAGGGTCATTGTCAAGATTTGAATTTTGTATCTCTAAGACTTCTTACTTGCAGGAAAAGACTACCAAGTGCGCCTTTCTGAGGCTTGCACCCCTGGCACCTGCCAACCTGGCCAGCTCCTAGCTACGGCACTGATTTTGCAAATTAATATTATGAAAGGTCACCCTTGCCCCCTCCAAATAAAAAATAAAATAAAATGGAAATGTCATTTTCCCAGAAACTTGAAAGAAATGGCGTTGCTGGGGGGGGGGGCACCAGTTGCTCCCCTTAAATCTTTGATTCGCTGATTGGCGCAGCGCATACAACGCTTAGCACCCGTTTTTTCGCTTCCCCATTTCGCGCGCTTTCAGGCAACAAAACGAGATTACTTCGGATCGCAGATAATTGGGTCGCGTCTGGCCTGGGTTTCGTCCGGAATGTAGGAAAAAACGCCACCGGATAAAACGCCACCTGGAAAAAAACGCCGCCGGAAAAAACGCCACCCGAAAAGATATTTGTGTAATAATTTATTTAAATACTTGAAATAAATTTCTTTTGATTTCCAGAAAATGGGGGGTGGAATGGGGTATTCAGTTGAATTATGAGGTGTAATGTACTTTGTTTTCCAGAAGTGGGGGAAAGCACATGTCTATTTCAATAATTGAATTTGGGCATAATTCGGTAGGCGCTTAGGAGGGGTGGGGGAAGACTTTCCTAGAAAGCTTTTCGTTTCCGTTAAAAAAAAAAAAAAATATGTTGCCAATTACTTAATAGTAAATGAAGCTTTCAGGGGCCTATGACTCCAAAACTGTATTCAAGTACTCTGATGACATGGAAATGTTAAGATATCAAAGAAATAAAATCCCTAACTGGGATTTTAATTAACACATAGGTGTGTGTGTGTGGGGGGGGGATACGGGTTTATTTTTTTCATATTCTAATTTTTTTTTTTTCCCCATATGAAAGACAGGCAAGAGAAAGAGCTTTATAAGATATAAATTTATCTTATAAAGCTTAAAAAATTATTTTTAACATTTTGCATTATAATATAAATACTTTCTACTAATTTCGTGACAATTTGGTAAAGAGCTGAGATGTGTAGGTCTAGGGTTCTGGCCTACGGCGCGACTGTTTTCTCCAGTTGTAACCCGAATAAGCGTTAGAACCCCTCAAAAAGTTCTCCGCCCAAGGCATGCCTTAATTAAGCAGACAGCCCTCGTGTATATCTTCCTTAATTTAAGGACCTTAAGCACAAAATCAAAATAACTTATTTCATCATAACTTACACTGAAAGTAAAAAGTTTTATATTTTTAATATTAAACAAAAATCACAATTCCTTCCAATTCCTATTAGAGAGAGTGTCTTAAAAGCACTGATCTACGGTTTTGTTCTTTAAATATTGATCTTAGACATGTATAATTAATTACAAAGTTACTTTATGATGTCGAATAAAATTTTCAAGAAATTAAATGTAAATAGATACAAACTTTTACTTTTTATACAGCCCTCTTACAGAAATTCCCAATAAATAAAATATACTCCCTTGCATTAATGAGGTGATGTAGAAAGTTTAAGATTTCTCATAAGAAGGCTTACAGATGTTTAATCAAAGTCTGTGAGGGGCAATAAGCTTTTCAGTATCAAAAATTGTAAACATAATTATTAAAACTATTCTAACAAAACTAATTAATTATTCTAACAAAACTAATTAATTATTCTAACAAAACTAATTAACTATTAATTTTAATCACAGTTATACATAGCTTTACATTTTAAGAAATGAGTTTTAAATCATTTTAAACCAGTTTCCTTTAAAAAGTTATTGTTTTTTTCAGCATTTAAAAATTTGTTTAAAAACATTACAATTAGACTAGCATTTAATTTAAAGAAGATTTTTTTAAAACCTTGTTTTTGACTTATTGATAACATAATTTAATTTTTAAAAAGACATCTTTAAAATAAGAGTACCAATGTTCAAATTCAATATTTTCAAGAATAAAAATATTTATATATCAATACATATACTTATAAATCTTCCTTATTCTAAAATTTATTATTTAAAAACAAAGAGCCAATAAGATAAATTACCATGAATCAGAATAAACTCTTGCACTTATAAAAAGAAAACCAGTAATAATAAGCCATAGCTCAACGCTAGGTCTCCCCTCAATCCGATAGGGGCGCAGTAGCGTAGCGATTCAGTAGGTTTGGGAGGGGGGCGGGGAGGGTTCATTATGTTTTCATGGATTCTCGACACTGAAAAAGACACCGATATATGGTTATTTTCTATCATCCTCGAAAGGTATGGGGGGGTCTAGCCACAAAGCCTCCGCCCCTTTCCTACATCACTGCAGGAGCGTAACCAGGGAGTGGGATATCGGGATATATCCCCTGCGAATCTTTCAAAATTATTTATTAAGAGCTTTTAGATTTTTGTCGTCAATAAGAAATTAAGTTTATCAATACAAAATTATATCTCATACAACACCCCCCCCCCCCCGAAAAAATTCTGGCTACGCTCCTTTCCTCATCGATTAGCATATAACGACTATGTTACATCATAAAACTATTAAAAGTGGCGTTTTTTCCGGCGGCGTTTTTTCCACTCACCGGGTGTCCGGTATCTGTAAACGACCCCTCCGCCCCTCCTGATCCGTCCATAGAAATATAAATCTGTACGGCGGGAATGTTTCAGATGTACGTGTGCAAGTGTCCAGAAAAAAAAATAAAAGAAAAAATTCCATACTAGAATCCAGGGTAGTAAAAGAAGGGGGCTGTGGGTCTTCTCCACAAACAAAAAACCATCCCTTTAGCTCGAGGACTTACTGATAAGGAAGGACAGGACTTGCAGGGGGTACAGTCACAAGGCACATATTATTTCCTATTACAACTTCCTGGTTTACACCACACCAGTCCACAAAATTACTAAGAAAGCAATGAAAAGGAATTTAAAAAATAAAAAACAAACAAACTCGAAGGACACCCCTAGAACCTATAATGAATTCTTCTTTTTTGTTGGTTTATCCAGTTATTTTCTAAATCTGTGCTAAACCGTGAACTGCACTCTTTTTCGTTTATTATTGTCTTTTCTTTAAGAGTTCGTTTTAACTCGATTAGTGGGACTTGTAAATATACAGTTTTGTGAACTGTGTATAAGTTTCTATGTATGTAAAATTTTATGTTTAAATTTTATTTAATGTATCTAATTACCAAAAAGGGTTAATAATACAAGACCTAATCAAAGAACCGAAGGTATGTTTTACTTACATTTCCTTACTCTTACTTAGATGTAATGTAAAGCAATAAATAATTGAACATGTATGTGTATTACAAAAATTAATTTTGTGCATGATTTTTTTTTTTTTTTTTCATGAATTGCGATGTAACCGAAAGTTTATTTTTGTAAAAGTTATAACATTGTATAAACTCGAAGAAAATAGAAACAAATAAGAATGCCAATTTTCTTTTAAAATGACAATCTGGCGATCTTGGGAAACATGTCATATTCTGTTTCGATCCGCGGACCACCTCGGATGTAAACGCATGCCCTCTCTTGTGCTCGCCTCCCGCTTTCGACATTGTTTTCTAGTACCTAATGAATTGTTTGCAGCGTATTTATTTATGGTATTACAGTGTCGATCGATCAAAAGCACATGATATTGTGTCAAAAACAAGACATCTTGATAATCCAGAATTTTTTGATAACCCGGCAGTTGTCTGGTCCCATGCATGTCGGATTATCAAGATTGTACTGCATTTTATAAAAGTTTTGCATATGAAAACAACAAGACGAGAGCTTAACGATAAATGTTATTTCATTTTTATTATGAAAGCGATATGGGCGTCAACAGAATATTTTCCCGGTGTGTGTAGATCTATGAGTGTGTGGGGGGGGGGGAGGGATTGGCAAAGATTACTTCACCATACCGTTACTATGATGGAAAGAGAGACAAAGAAGAAATAATCAGGGACAAAAAATGCATGCAAAATCCAGGGAGGGACAAGTACTCCCCCTTGTTCTACGTTGTTGACGCCTATGGAAAGAGTATTTGTTACTTGATTTGTTATTTGTTGTTTGAACTTTATTGTTCTAAAGTTAAAAGAAATGTTTCAAAACAGCTCTTTTTTAATAATTGCTTTACATTTTCGGAGGAGGCCCGCCGCCCTCCTCAAACACCCCACTGGTAGTTGTTTATTAGAGCAATAGTTTTTCTAATTAATTAAGACATCAATAGTTTTCTCTATTTAGGATATAAAAATCCTTAAATATGAAAACTGAATCTGTTAGCAAAATTTGTCTCCTAAAAGTAGCGAAGTAGCGACTACATTTCAAAAGTAGTGTAGCTAACTACATTTGTCAAAAAGTAGTTGTAGTTGTAGTTAACTACATTTTTCGAAAAGTAGCTGTAGTTGTAGTGCGCTACAAAAAAAAAGTAGTTTTTCCCACCCATGCCTCATGCACACATTTTATTAACGTTAGACTCAGCTTCAAAAATACGAACAAATGATGATATTGACAAGTATGTGACTGCAGAGTTACCTGATATTCATAATAATCCCCGATTTTTCGATATTGTCACAAAATGTATGAAACATGGACCATGTGGTACATTGAATCCAAACTCTCCATGCATGAGGGATTCAAATGCCTGCTGCAAACAGTATACTAAAGAAAACATTGACAGAACTAAAGAAAATGTTAGTGGGTATCCTGTTTATAGAAGAAGGGTCATAGAACCAGTGAAAGTTGGTCGGTATGATATCGATAATCGATGGGTTGTACCATACAATCCTTGCCTATTGAAGAAATTCAATGCCCATATTAATGTCGAAGTATGTGCTTCAATAAGGAGTGTAAAATATTTGTACAAATATGTATATAAAGGGCATGATGCTGCTTCTGTTAGGCTGCAAAATGATAATATTGTCCATCATGATGAAATTTTAACCTTTCTTGATGGTAGGTATGTAAGTGCTCCCGAGGCAATGTGGCGCTTGAACGAGTTCCCCATGTCTCACAAATCCCATGTTGTGCAGAGATTAGCAGTCCATTTGCCAGAACAACAGCCCATATTTTATGAAGAAGGCCAGGAAGAGGAGGCTACTTTACGAGCCTCAGTCAAAGAAACAACTTTAACTGCATGGTTTAAGCTGAACTGCACAGATGAAGGATCTCAAAGCTATACTTACCCTGACATTCCAATTTACTATGTCTTTGACAGTAACGAAACAAGATGGAAAAAAAGGCAAAGAATGGGACACAAAATAATTGGAAGAATGCCAGTTGTTAGTATACAAGATACTGAGCGATATTATCTACAAATGCTGTTATTGCATAAACCTGGTGCTATGAGCTTCGATGACTTAAAAACGGTTCGAGGAATAGTGTGCGAAACTTTCTAAATGGCATGCAAACATCTCGGTTTTCTTGAGGGAGATGAACACTGGCATTACACTTTAGCCGATGCAGCAAGAACCCATATGCCAAGTTTTTTGAGAGTGCTTTTTTGCATAATTTGTACATTTGGAGAAGTAGAAAATGTTCCTGAACTTTGGGATCAGCATAAAGTTTCCCTATCCGAAGATTTCATTCACCAGTATTCTGAAGAAACTGGATTTCAGTATGCTTTAGCTGAAATAAGTACATTTATCAAAGCTCAAGGGTTCAGTCTGGAGAAACTGAAACTCCCACCTTTAAGCTTAATAACAAATATTCGTAGCCCATTTTCATTTGATGTTATACAAAAACAAACTAAGGCCTGCGTTAACACTGAAAAACTAAATGCAGAACAAAGATCTGTTGTAGAAAGTGTTCTTTCTGCAATTTATGTAAATGATGCTAATGGTCCTAAGTGTTTTTTCTTAGATGGACCTGCAGGAACAGGTAAAACTTTTGTTTATATAACGTTGCTGTACACAATTAGAGGAAGGGGTGATTTTGCTATTCCTGTAGCATCAACAGGTTTAGCTGCGACTTTGTTACCAGGTGGTAGAACAGCACACTCGATTTTCAAAATCCCGTTAAGTTTAAATGCAACCTTTACATGCAGTTTAAAATCAAATTCAGAAGAAGCAAAATTATTATTAGAGACAAAATTAATATTGTGGGATGAAGCTCCAATGACCCATATTTATGCTTTCCTAGCAGTAGACAGATTACTTCAAGATCTTACAAAATGCAGAGAACCTTTCGGTGGAAAAGTTGTTCTACTTGGTGGTGATTTTAGACAAGTACTGCCAGTTATATTAAGAGGCTCAAGATCACTTACAGTTGGTAGCTGCTTAAAGAAGCACCAATTTTGGTCTGTGTTTGAAATAATGAGCCTCAAAGAAAATATGCGAAGTCTGGCGACTGAAAGAGAATTTTCAGCTTGGCTTTTAGATGTTGGAGAAGCTAAAAATGGAACGAAAATTAAACTGCCATCAATATGTTTTCCCCCTGTTCAAGATCCCGTTAAGCAACTCTATAATGATATAGATTTTGCAACTGTGACTCCTCAACAACTTAAAATGTGTGCTATTCTAACTGTTACTAATGAATTGTCCATGGAAATTATTCAGCATATATTAAATTGTTTACCAGGATCTGAGGTTACTTATGAAAGTGTAGACACTGTGATTAGTGAAGATCCTCAGGATACGCTGCCATATCCTGAAGAGTTTTTAAATAGTTTAACTCCAACAGGAATGCCCCCCTCATAAACTCCATGTTAAGTGTGCAGCCATTGTCATGCTTTTAAGAAATCTGTCTCCTTCTAAAGGTCTGTGTAATGGGACACACCTAATTGTTACCGGTTTGCAGCGCAACATCATAGAAGCAAAGAAGATAGAGAATGATGACAATGAAACTTTCCTTATACCTAGAATTTATTTGACTCCATCAGATGCAAATATGCCCTTTAAATTGAAACGCAAACAATTCCCAATTTGACTAGCATTCTCTATGACCATAAATAAGTCACAAGGCCAAACTTTTGATAAAATTTGCTTAGACCTATCTAAACCAGTGTTCAGTCATGGACAATTGTATGTAGGCTTATCTAGAGTCCGTTCTTTTGACGCTGTTTCTGTAGTATCGCCTACTTCTGAAATATTCAACTGTGTATATGAAGAAGTTTTAGAATAATTTTAACAGTATACAGCTATGCTTAGACGCCTAATATTAGTCTAGAATCCATTCTTTCATGCTATCTCCTTACACTCTAAGAAAAATTCGTCTTTATACACTAATTTATCTCTCCTTTTTCAAAGAATAATTTCCGCACTCCCTGGTGCATTTGGAGAAGTGGAAAATGTTCTTGAACTTTGGGCTCAGCATAAAGATTCCCTATCTGAAGATTTCATTTTCCCAATATTCTGAAGAAATTGGATTTCAGTATGCTCTAGCTGAAATAAGTACATTCATGAAAGCTGAAGGTTTCAATCTCGAGAAACTTAAACTAACTGCTAATAAGTTCCTTTAATTGACAGGAGAAAAAGAAACGGATATTAGTCAGTTAACGAGAATATTCCGGCCGCACTGATTGCTGCAAAATTTCCGTGAATTGAATAAATAATTTTTGAGAGTATAGTATGGCCTGCTTCTGAAATATTCAACTGTGTATATGAAGAAGTTTTAGAGTATTTTTTTTAGTATGCAGATGTGCTTAGACACCTAACAGTAGCACAAAGCCACTGTTGGCAACTTTCGCCAATGTAAACAAACTGTGAAGCAGAGAACTAAATAATATTGGGGGGCGAAGCTGGACGCCTTGGCAGCTAATTGTTGGAAAAAAGCTGGCTTCATTCAAAATAATGAAGATAGTCGAGGTGAAACTTCTTGTGAATATTCTGAGGAAGAAAACACTATTTCAAGTATTCAAAATTCTCTGACAGATTACGAAGTTGGAAAAAAGTTTGAAATATCTGTTCATGATTATTTAAATATTGATGATGAAGTGCAGATCTTTCCAGAACTAATGGATGAAGACATGCTTTCTGAAATACGAAGTGATAACACTGAAGAAGAGTCAGAAGACGATGATGATGATGATGATGTGAATGAAAAAGATGATTCCATTATGCTACAGTCAAATTTATCTCCTGGAGAAGGGAGATCTAAATTCTTTAGATGCACTTTGTTTTTTCTGCCTGAGATTATCTCTGAATAATTCAAAAAAGCAAACAAAAATTTCAGATTTCTTTACACAGAATTCAAAATAAATAAGGATAAATTAATGGGTATGTATTTTCAATTAATATCAAATACATTTTTTAAAACGCTTTTGTGGCATTCAGGTATTATTTGTTTAGACATTATATATTTGTTATTCAAATATGCTATAAATATTTATAAGCTATATCGCCACTAGAATCCCTGGCAAGGCGGCAAGGGTATTTAACTAAAATTTGTGAGTGTTGTGAAAATTACTGAAAACTATAAGCATGTTTTTCTCCTTTCATTTATTATATATTACTTGCGAGGGTGTGCTGAATGAAAACAGAACACTTTCTGGTGACACCACAGGGTATGGGATATATGAAGAACAAAAATCTTTTTGTTCCAATATCAATTCTCTCTATAACGATAATTCTCTTTACAGCGATATATTATTTTGACCCCCAAAATATCATTATAGAGGGATTTCACTGTAATGGCTTGAGGACTTGATAACTTGATAAGCTTAACATGGATTCTAAAAAAAGAAAAGAGGTGCATCCTTTAAAGTTTTTACCAGTGCTAAGTAAATCTCACCCTTCTTTATGAATTATACATTTTTAGATGGGCATTAGTATTAACACTTTTTTGCATAGCTAATTAATGGGAGAAATTTTATTTGTAATTTGTAAGCTTACTACCATTGTAATTTTTGAAGTAAATAACATATTTTGAAAGGAAACATGTAAATTAAAAATTTAAAAAATATATGTAAAAGCTTGTGAATTTAAATTTTATAGTAGTTTTGTATTTTTTATGATTATGCTAGTTTAGTTAGAGTTTCAGCTATGAAAATTATTTATGCTATATGCATGACTTTCAGCTTATGTTACTCAGGAATAGTGTAGCATTGTATTAGTGAAAAAATCTTTAAAATCGGTTCAATAGTTACAGAAATGTTCATATAGCGTAATGTACACTGGTGTAAGAAATTCAGAGAATTTGCAGAATTGGTCGATTATCTCTAGAAATACTGGACCGGTTTTAATGAAATTTGATATGTACATATATTGATAAAATACAAAACAAATAAACATTCTATAACTGTAATACACATGCATTATCATGCGAAACACACAAAGGAGTCAGAAGGTATGAAACAACATTTGCAGAATAAACAAAAAAAATGGGTTAATAGGGGATATGGTCTCCTCTTACAGATATACAGATCTCGCAAAGTGATTTCATACTTGAAATAAGGCAATTTATCATTTAATGGGGTAATTGGTCCCACCCGATCAGCAATGCTCTTTTCATTCCCTGGAAGGTTCTTGGAGGGGGTTGCGAGTTGCAATTGGCCTCCCCAGAGTGTCCCAAACCTGCTCTATAGCAGGGATTCCCAAACTTTTTTTACCCACGGCACCCTTTTCAGGCTAAAATCTTTTGCAGCAGATTTCCTTTAAAGCTATATAAATATGAAGGTTAGAATGAAGCAGTTTGGATGTATTTTACGTTATTTTTTGTTTATAGGGCTAACTATCAAGAAAGTACTCTCTTGGGAAAGGGATATAGAATTTTGACAATATCCCCATTTCAGGGAGTTCCTATAAAAGAGAGGCTACAAGACAGTCTTGAACTTGACTGAAATATTTTTGTTTGAGCCCACTTAGTGATCAGCTTGGCTCACTTTCTTGGGGATACCGGTTCAGAGGAAATTATTTGATTATACTCCACCAAAGCACTTTTCTTGATTATCTCCATGGCACCCCTGACATGCGCTCGTGGTACCCTAGGGTGCCGCGGCACCCAGTTCAGGAACCACTGCTCTATAGGATTAAGTTCTGGAAATCTGGCTGGGCAATCCATCTGGCGAATATCCTCACTCTCTAGAAATTTGTCGACAGAAGAGCTCTATGTGGCCTCACATTATCGTCCACTAAAATAAACTCAGGGCCAACTGCACCCCTGTAAAGGTGAACATAGGGCTCCAAGACCTCATCCCTATACCTCACACCAGTAACAGTGCCTCTTTCAAAGACATGGAGAGATGTATGACCATCCAACATGATGCCTGCCCAGACCATTAAACCTCCTCTGCCATAATGTTTGGTTTCGTGGACATTGGAGGGTAGGTAGCGGGTCCCTGGTTCTCTCCATATGAACGTACAGCGAGAATCGATGTTTAGGAATAACGGGGACTCATCAGTGAAGAGAACTGTCGCCCATTGATCCATACTCCAATCTCTATGCTCTCTACACTATGCTAAACGGATTCTCCTGTTTGTAAAAGTAAGCGGGATGCAAACAGCAGGTCTTCTTGCAAACAACCCTCTCTCATGAAGTCTTTTGGAAACAGTCACCCTTGATACATGGGTTCCTGTGGCTGCATACAAGTCACGAGAGAGCTGAAAAGCTGTAGCACTCCTGTTACGCCTTGCTATAACGGACAAATGGTGATCTTCTCTGGCTATCGTGGCTCTTGGATGATCTTGCTCAGGCTTTCTCTCGATGGATTCGGTATCCTGGAACTGTTTCCATAAGTTACACACAATGCTGGATGTTAAATTGAACTCTCTACAAATCTGGACTTGAGATTGGCCTGTTTCTAGCTTCCCTACAATTCACCACCTCAATCCACCATATAAACATTGGTGGTTACTTATTTTTACTGTTACAATTTGTAATTAACTGACTGAAACAAAATAACACCAAGAAATTTGCCGAGGTGTGCTAGTGAACGAAATGCATCTTAACTTACACACGCTTATAAAGCCTGTTTTTCTATTGGCTCTGCCTACACACACACTTGTACGCTTACATATTTGATGTACAACATTTGCATTTTCGTCTAGAAACAGTGGTTTTACATTCAGTTCAGTTCTTTTGATGAAAATATGCAAATTCTCTTAATTTATTTCACTAGTGTATTGGAATTATTTTTAGTGTTCCTGTAAAAGAACTATTTATGCTATAAGCATAAAAGTTAGCCTATAACACAGCGTAGTTTTTTATCAGTAAAAAAAGTTTTAGAATTGGTTCAGTAGTTACACAGATGCCCATAGAGGGTAATGTATCAGAATTATTTTGAGTGTCTCTGTAAAAGAACTATTTACGCTAGATGCATGAAAGGTTGCCTAAGTGTTAATCCAGAGTATAAGCTAACTTCATTCCAAACTTTATCCAAATCCTTTCAGCCGTTTTTGAGAGATTGAGTAACAAACATACAAACTTTCACATTTATAATATTAGTAGTATTTGAAAATTTATGAACTTTAAAGAAGCGCATTTGGACTTAATACTTTCTTACCCTTTTTATTTTCGCATAAAATTGATGTAATTTCCATGCCATTTCATGTTTTCTAAATGCACACGATTCTGCATTGCAGTAATAAATTTCTGCTTTATTTCAAAAGCATAAATCATTTTAAGCGGGCGAAACTTGCCAAGAATGGCAACCTAAAAACTGTTTTTAATTAATAATTTAAAAAGTAATTAAATTTTTTAAATTCTGAATCTCAGGTGCACATTATCAAACTCATGGGCTTATATGTTCAAATTTTCAGAGCTCTATGTGCTGTAGATTTGTCTGGTGATAGCACAGATACAGATTTAAAAACATTCACTTTTTTTTTGTGCGATTATGGCAATGCTATGCTAGGGCAATCTGCCAATGATGGGGGGGGGGGATGCTTTGGTAATAGGACTTTCTAAGGGGTATTCATGTTACATCTGGAGAAAACCTACCAAAACTCCGTTAGATCAACAGCCACACAATGGGACCCGAACCAGGTACCTTCACACTTTGCCCTTCTTTGATGGGGCTTCTTCACTTTGATGGGGCTAGCTTCTACCATCTTCAGTGACATAACCACTATGCCATGTTGAGGCCATTCACTTTTACTATTATAGGAGGTGCTGAACATAGTAACTCCTCCTTTTTTGAAGTTGGTAAATAGTCCAGTCATTTGGTAGTTTTACCTGGAAAGTTTTCTGGGAGTTTTGAAAATGGGCAATTTTATAGATTTCGATATGCTCTTTCCGAATTTCAACTTTGCCCCCTCGTATCTTTGCCACTCGCACCACCATATTCGAAAAATGGCATCCAAAAGCAGTTTTTTGGCAATATCTCGTTTCCGACTCATTTCACGAAAAAAAACAATTACGAAAAAGGAAACTAGAGAAAATTTCCTACAATTTATGTAATTACCTTTTTTTCGTAAAATCAATAGTTTTAGCGTATGAGTGCCACAAAGTTCAGTATGCGTTTTGGACAAACAAAAACAACCTTGTGAGGTAGAGTAAGCAGCATTTTTTTTTTTGTTGTTTTTTTTCCGTGGTATCCCCAACAGGCACCATTAGTTGTTGGAGAAGATGTAGATCCTCTTATTCTTTTGACGGCTGTATCTACGCGTTAAACCATATATATTCTCAAACTAGGAAAAGGAAAAATTTCGCAACAAATATCTTCAACAAAAAGTATCATAGATAAACCAGCCGCAGATCATATTTTATTCTTGCATGCCTTTAGCAGCTGTGATACAACGTCAGCATAATTTAATCAAGGAAAAATTAAATTTACTGATGTACTCCGAAAAAATCCAGATTTGAACGTGGTTATCCAGGTATTCAAAAATCCAAATGCTGATCTAGAGAGCATTGCTAAAGCTGGAGAACACTTCCTTCTTGAATTATACAGTGACAGTAATGTGAAAAGTGTGTCTTTAAATAACTATAGATATGCATGCTTTACAATATCAGCATATAAAAGTAAATGTAGTATTGCGTCGCTACCACCAACAGAAGGAACAACAAGACAACATTTGCTCCGAACCTATCATCAGGTTCAGCAGTGGTATGGGAATGAACAAAATGCAGAGCAATGGGGGTGGAAAAGAAACAAGGACAGGCTAATGCCTGTCACCACACTCGAGCCCCCAGCTCCTGAAAGCTTGTTAAAACTTATTTCTTGCAAACGCAGAAAGAGATATCAGAAAGCCTGTGGATGCAGAAAGACTGGTTCAAAGTGCTCCGTTATATCAACACAGTTGCTTAGTTCTTCACAGTTGCTTGGGGTTCTGACACCCAACCCCCCCCCCCAAATTTAGCAGAGTTCTATTATTGACATGAAGAATGCGATCCATAATGTAGATTATCCGTTACGTCAGTGCCTAAACCCCCCTTAAAACATTTTTCTGGCTACGCTATTGTATCAACACCTCCTGCATATAGAATGCCTAACAACTGAAGCTTTGACGTCACCATTAGGCCTTCAAGAGTGACGTCAAAATCAAGTGAAAATTTAAATAGTTTTACTAAGTTTACATTACATAAAGTAAAACTATTTAAATTTTCTGGTGAATGCTACAAATATTAGAAAATAACTTAAAATAAAAAATAAAATACCTTTGTGATACAAAATAATTCATTATGATCTATTTCCTTATTACACTACACAGGGCCGGATTTACACATTTTTGTGCCCTAGGCCAAAGGCCAAAGGCCTTTATAATTGCGCCTCCCCCCCCTCGAAAAATTGATCAGTAATTCCAATTTAATATGCAGAGCCTGATTACCAAATAGGCCCATAAGTCTCGGGCCTATAGTAATTGTAGTAATTGTATAGTTAATTGCGCGATGTTTCACCGATATATTTTGGATGAAAGCATTGATAATGCATTTTCAAATTTTTTTAAATTATAGACGGATTACACTCAAAGCAACAGACTTTTTCTCGAGCAGACATATTTACCGTTCTATGCGTGTGTATGGTGTGGGTCTTTTTTCGGGAACGTTGGGATATCGGAAGAGCACAGACAGTCCAACGCCTTTTCTATGATAACTGACTTTGAATAATTGTTCTCTCCGGTACCCCTCCTTTCCTCAATGTGATTGTTCTGCAGCGGATCTCTTAGTTCTGCGACACTCGTCGTCGACGTGGACATGGTCTGTGCTGGGGTGCTCTGCGAGTAATTCTGTGTCTGTGAGGGGGGGGGGGGGGTAATGGATCTCCACACATGGGTTTTCTATAGAAAAGAAATTGTGCTAGGGAAAAAAGGAATTTTTTGGAAGCCATAAACGTGTTTTTCTTGGACAATAATCACTTAAAGTAAGTCGTTGCTGTTTCTCCCTTCCAGTCCTTTTCCTCATCCGTGATTGTTCTGCAGGGGAGTTCTTTGTTCTGCGCCCTTTAGACCACTGCGCCCTAGGCCATGGCCTAGGTTGGCCTTATGGGAAATCCGGCCCTGACACTACATAATTAGTTACATTTAAAAACGCCTTATGCCGTAATATTAAAATTTTCTATCTCAAATCAGTAAAATGCTGTTGTGCGTGAGTAAATTCACCAGAAATTTTAAATAGTTTTACTTTATGAGAATTAAATTGTGATGACGTCATTCTTGAAGGCCTACTGATGACGTGAAAGCTTGGGGGCGTACCAGTTGTTAGGCTTTCTATATCTAGGAGGTGTTGGTTATATGCACGAATTGCAATGGTACCTGTGATAACTGGCAAGTTCTATTACAAGATAGTGATGAAGAGGAAGAATTGGAGACTATTTTCGAGCAAACATATGATGAAATCAAGAACGAAGAAGATTGCGATGAAACTGATAATCTCATCGCGGCTGATGTGGAAGAAATTTCGGACTGTGACATTTCGATTTGTACTAGAGACAATGAACTTGCAACACCTGGTCCATCAAGAACAGCGAAGCAAAGGAGAATGTGCTAAATTTTGGATTAGTTAAATCAGGGATGTGCAAACTTTTCCGGTCGTGGGCCAAAAATCGAAAAAAAAAGTTTGGCGGGCTAAGATAAATTTTTCTAAAATTTTAAAAACAATATACAAGTATTACAATTTAAATATGTTAATGAGATGAATGAAATTGCTATTTCATTTTTAAAAGTTCCTTATATTGAGGTTCGCAGTGAGATGTACTTATTCTAAGGAACATGGCTAAATGCTCATCTGGCAGTCTACTTCTGAAAGAATTCTTTCTAAGGTTCATAGTTGAAAACACTTGTTCACATATATAAGATGAAGCAAACATAGCACTGATTTTCTGAGCGTGAGATATTAAATTTGGGAAATGATAATGATTTTCAAAACTCTGGCATATTTAGAAACAACTGCTTGAGGTGATCGTTAGATTGCAACTCAATTAATTCAAGCTGCAAATCTGACCTCAGTGCTTCACAATTTACGTTCAAAGGCATGGTAAAAATATCCAATTGTTTGAATGGGGCTGAAATCATATGACAAAGAAGGTCTGTGAAAAATGCAAAGTCCAAAAGCCATTCTGTATCTTCTTACATTTCGCACTCCGCAGAACACTGTCTCTCATGGAAGAACGACACAATGTCATCTTTCAGCTGCCAAACTCACTCAAAAACACATCCTGCAAAATTCTGTCTGCGGGTCAGATAAAACCTTCCAGCAGTCCAGATTTGGCCCACGGGCCGTACTTTGCCCATCCCCAAGTTAAATGCACGTGGATTAGGCCTACTGGGGATACCACGAAAAAAAAAAAAAAAAAACGCTGCTTACTCACACAATCACTTTCAGCTTACCCACCCTCACAAGGTGGTGTGGAAATACGTTTTTGGCCCAAAACGCATACTGAATTACACTTTGCGGTGCTCGTACGCCAGAACAATTGATTTTACGAAAAAAAGGTAATTACATAAATTGTAGGAAATTTTGTCTAGTTTCCTTTTTTGTAATTGTTTTTTTTTTGTGAAATGAGTCGGAAAGGAGATATTGCCAAAAAACTGCTTTTGGGCGCCATTTTTCAAATATGGCGGCGCGAGCGGCAAAGATACGAGGGGGCAAAGTTGAAATTCTGAAAGAGCACATCAAAATCTATAAAACTGCCCATTTTCAAAACTCAAGGAAAACTTTCCAGGTAACCCCCTTTTTTTTTTTTACCAAATGACTTGACTAGAAAATAGATTTTCTTTTCAGCAGTTCTGTATGACACTTTTCCAGAAATTTTTAATGTTTAAGATAATTAACAGTAAATAATTAACATAATCAAGTGGACTTATTAGTCCAATTAATTTGTATACTGTTTATATTTAATAAGCACTTACATTCAACAATACCAACATTACATTATCATCAATTGCTTAATGTCAGCTAATGTTAAGCCACATCTTTCCCAAATGAGCCATCATGATAAACAAGCCAAGCTAGAGATAAAATCCTGGACTTCTACAAAGTTCATGAAGGGATCTCCCACCAAACATGTCAAGGGAGGTTGAAAAAAACAACTTGTTAAAGGGAGAACAAAGGATAATGCTTCGGCAAAACTCGCCAAGGACGATGACAAATGTTGATATTTTGAACATGGACCAAAGAACTAACTATTGCACAATTTGGTGATATTTCAGCAAAATTTGCCATGGTCGATGACAAATGGAGATATTTTGGGCATGAACCAAACAATGACTGACTACAGATGTAATACATTGAAGATGTCCATAGACATTAATGTATTGAAATTCTTTTGGGTGGTCCTGTAAATGAACTCTCCAGTAAATTGGAACCAAAAATCGAGATGCACAACTAGATATTACAACAATCTTATATATGAAATTTCAACATGCTACAAATAATGGTTTTTGAGATTTGAGAGTTAAATACATACACACCAACACCAAAAGTTGCCAAGCTTGGCGACTTTTGGCATAATTTCTGAGGGATGCATGTGACCATTGTTGGACCATTACCTAAGTATAGGACAGTATTGTGCTTGAAATGGATGAATGTCCCTAAAATTGTCATTGACCATAATGTGTAATTGTGTCTTTTGAGTGTTCCTGTAGCAGAACTATAGATGATAAAAACACTTTTTTCAATGGAGAAATTCCTTTTGTAACCCTTAACAGCATACATCACTTCTGAATCATTTGAAATAGCCTAATATCTCTAAATTATGCTTTAATGAATTTCTGCCCATAGAGCATTATGTACTTAAAATCTTTTGGGCAGCCCTGTAGATAAACTATCCTGTCGAATGGGACCAAAAAGGAAGGTGCACAACTAGATGTTATAACAATCATAAATATAAAGTTTCAATATTCTACGTCTAATAGTTTTTGAGATATGCGAGTTTAATGAACTTCGGCCCATAGAGCATAATGTATTTAGAATCTTTTGGGTGGCCCGGTAGATGGACTATCCGTACATACGTACATACAGACAACATGGAAAAAATGGTCAAAATAGACTCGTGGTCAGTAAAAATTAGTTGCACATGCATTTATAAGAATGTGCATGCTTGCATTCGATGAGATGCATCACAAAAATTCTTAAACTTCCCTAATTACTCCCTTATATTCCGTTCAAGGAAGTAAAAAGGGAAAAATACAGATCTTATTAGAAAATAAGATTTTTAGGTTTGTAAATAAAATATTTTTCCAGTAAGAATTTTTATTGTTCTATGCAAGAAATTATGGATTAGTTTAATAATTCTAATTTAATAAATAATTGTTTTAATAAATAATTTTTAGTTTGATAAATTAAATAAAACTGCTTACAAAAATGGGTTATCAATTTACCACATAATTTAATAGATTACATTTACCCAGGGAATGGCCAAGGGAAGCTGTATTCTCCCCCTCCCTCCAAAATTTTGATTGTTAATAAAACAATAACAATTAAGATTTTTTGTGGAAAATTATACTTTTTGTACCCTCTCCTCCTTCCCAATTTTCACATCCTTGTATGGAGTATAAAGAAGTAATGTGATCCCGAAAAATTTTGGTGGCCAAATTTCAATGAAAAAAAAAACCATTTTGACTACCACTAAATATACTCTTAAGAGTTTTTTCGGTGCATCTCATCTTATGCTAGCATGCACGTTCATATAAATGTGTCTGCAACTCCCTTTGAGCAATGGTGAGTCTATTTTGACCTGTTTTTCAATGCCGTCTGTATACATGTATGTATGTAACTCGCATATCTCAAAAACTATTGATCATAGAATGTTGAAACTTTATAGTTAGGATTGTTGTAACATCTAGTTGTGCACCTCCTCTTTCGGTCCCGTTCGACTGGATAGTTTATCTACAGGGCCACCCAAAAGATTCTAAATACGTTACGCTCTATAGGCCAAAATTCATTAAAGCATATTTTAGAGGTATTAGCTATTTCAAATGATTCAGAAGTGATATATGCTGTTAAGGGTTACAAAATGAATTTCTCCTTTGAGAAAAGTATATTTATCACTTTTAGTTCTTCGACAGGAACACTCAAAAACATCTCAACGCATCACAATCAATGGCAGTTTAGAGAGATTCATCCATTTCAAGCAAAATGCCACCCTACCATATAGTTAGGTAATCATCTGACCATGTTTATGTGCTTCCCTCAAGAAGTACGCCAAAAGTCGCTAAGCTTGGTGACTTTTGGTGTACGTGTGTATGTATTTAACTCTCAAATCTCAAAAAGTATTAATCGTAGAATGTTGAAATTTCATATATAAGATTGTTGTAACCAAGGGCGTACCCAGGGGGTTGGTCCAGGGGGTCCAGACCCCCTCCAAAATTTTATTTTTTGTAAGCAAAATAATAATGATTAAGTTTAGTTGTATAAAATTCTGCCTTTTTCCCTGTTTGGACCCCCTCCGAAATTTTTGGACCCACCTCGAAATTTTTTTCTGGGTATGTCCCTGGTTGTAACATCTAGTTGTGCAGCTCAATTTTTGGTTCCAACCTACTGGAGAGTTTATTTACAGGAACACCCAAAAAATTTCAATACATTAATGTCTATGGACATCCTTCAAGATATTACATGTGTAGTCAGTCATTATTTGGTCCATGCACAAAATCTTGCAATTTGTCGTCAACCTTAGTGAGTTTTGCCAAAATATCACCAAATTTGACAATAGTCAATCATTTAGTCCATTCCAAAAATATTGCCATTTGTCTTCGTCCTTTGTGAGTTTTGGCAATAGTCATTGCTTGGTCCATGCCCAAAATCTCGCCATTTGTCATCCACCTTGCTGAGTTTTACCGAAATATTGCCAACTTTGGCAATAGTCAGTCATTTGGTCCATGCCCAAAATATCGCCAACTGTCATCGTCATTGGCGAAATATCCCAAATTTGGCAATAGTTAGTAATAGTTTGGTCCATGCCCAAATCTAGCCATTTGCCATTGACCTTGAGTTTTGCTGAAATATCGCCAAATTTTGAGCCAAAAATAATTTTGTATTTCTCTAAAACTTTTAACTGTAGAATTTTGAAATTTTGTATTCAGAACTATACGATTGTAACGTCAACCTGTGCCTTTCTTTATTGTAATCGACTGGGTAATTTATTTACAGGGTCAGCCAAATGACTTTAAATACATTAAGGTGTATGGATACATTCAATTCATTGAAAGCCTGTGGTCAATGACTACTTCGGCTATTCCCAAAATCTCTGCAAACTATCTCAAGCTTTTCGGCTTTTGGTGAAATATCGCCAAATTAAGTGTCAGAAGGAAATCCTTCAAATTGTACCCAGCATGGCGATATCGGAAATATTTAGCTAGAAATCGCTAAACCTTACAATTACTGCAGTATTTTATCTCTTTCAAACAAAATAAGTTTAGATGAAGTGTGCCGAAAATATTTTTGATTTAGTAGATGTGCAAGGAAGTCATGTGTCGTCCACATCCAATTTTTTTCTGGCTACAAGCCTATTAATGTATGATGAACTCTCTACTTTCAATACCAGGACTAATTTGGTCAAGTTCTGATGATATTATCATTCAGAAAATTGGTAAACCATGTTCTTAAACTGCTGCCTAAAAGATTATGGCAGTAGCAGCAGCAGCAGAATCAAAATCATCTTTTTTAAATTTGGGTATGACAACTCACTTCTGCATGATAGTGGCTAATGACATGACATTCATCCATTGCCTCATGCTTTCCTTATCTTCTGCAGCAAAGTAGTACGTTTTCATGTTCTGATGCTCAACCTAGAACAAGGAATAAATATAAATTAATAAAAACAAATTTTAAATGCACTTTTCAGCACTATCTCATTGGTGTACACATATCATACCACAGGAAGGTTCCTCAACCTTGTCATATATTGTTACTACTTTTAAGGTCACAACAGCTTGAGAATGAAAGATTAGCGAAGAGTAATTTTAAAAAGTTCATACAGTGCATTCACTCAATATAATTGACTCTGCAATTCATTATTTTTTAAAGTTAACTTACAATAGACTTAATAGGAATCAGCTAATAAAATTCAGAAATGAAATCGAAAAAGTAAATATGCATAGAAGTATTTAAATACTAGGTAAAGATCGAACAACAAAATTGAATTTAATTTTATATATTTTACAACTTTTGCAATTTCGCAAACATGGAATCAATTGCTGTTATGTTTAGGGCTTTTTGATTTGAGTTTAAATATTTAATTTTGTAGCCTATCAATTGTCATTATTTCCTATCGTTATGCTAATGAATGCTTTTGGAAGAAATCTAAATATTTAAAACCTTAAGATAAACCCTCCTCAAGAGAATTTTTCATATTTCTTCATCTCATTCAGTATTAAAATTGACCTCTAAAACTTGAATATTTACAATTGCTTGAGATTATTTCTTCATCAGCTTATGTGAATTACATAAATTTTATCCTAAAAATCATCCCTCATTTAAATAAGAAGGTACGGGAAAAGCATCTTCACAAGCTTGTCAATTATGATTTAACTAATGCTTTCTACTCTGTGCTGTTCAGACTTTATTTAGAAGGGATAAAAGTACAATTTTAATTAGAAATATGCAAAAAATATGAAAGCTACTTAAAATGTTGTTACTGCCTCTTGAATTTACTTAAGAGGGAATGAATTTCACAATGTAACTTAGCCATAAATTTCAGTGTTTACATCTAAAAACTATTGTGGATTACAGAGAGTTACAGATTATAGGTATGTGGATTTCAGAGAGGACTGTATATCTTCAGGATAGACCCCGTGTGTGGTGCAGATCCAACATTGCTTTATATGTTCGTGTTTTTAAGTTACCTCAAAATGGGGGAGGATATCAATTCATCAGAATCTTTTTTTTACTATTTATTAAAAGGGGATACTTTAGATGTGGTCCCGCATTAATTTGGTCAAGTTCTGATGATATTATCATTCAGAAAATTGGAAAAAACCATGTTTTTAAACTGCTGCTAAAAAGATTACAGCAGTAGCAGTGGCAGTAGTATCAAAAGTTGCTAGGGTTGGACATTTTTAGCTATAATTTTCAGCTTAATTTTTTAGCTACTTTTTTATGCCAAACTTGCCAATAAGCAAGTTTGGCATAAAAAAGTAAGTCCCCAAAACTAAGCTCTGCTTGCCGATATCTTCTACATTCGGCAAGAAATTGCTGAGTCTTATTGCTATTCAACAGAAATATTAATTAGTTTGTTTTTTTTTTTAACTGACTCTTTTTATGTATGTTCAGCCAAAATTTTTTACCACATGGAAAGATTTCAATGATTCTTTTTTATTAGAAAGGGGATACTTTAAAGGTTATTTCCATGTTAATTTGATAAGTTTTGATGGTATGATCAGTGACACAATAATGAAACTCTTCAACTCTTATGAGGACTTAAATGATACTCAAACAAATCTGTTAGTGTATTGGAATAGAGACATAATGTTGTCATGAATTAATTTGAGGTCGGTTTAAAAAACAAAAAACATACTTGTAACAAAATAAATTATATTAATAGTTGTTATGTTTATTATTTTCTTCCCTGCTTAAATTATCATGACAGCCTATAAAGCCTGCTCTATTTAAGCTTTTGTTGCACCTGAGGTGACAATCTGAACAACTTCCAATCATTACACCAGGAAGCCTGAGTTTGTGCACTGAATACTTGGCATGTGTACCTCTGACTAGATCACCAACTGGAATAGCTTCAGTGGTGTTGCTGCCAATATCTGCACTAAAGAACGGAACAGCAAACTGCTGTCTTCAGTGATGAAAGCAGATTCCGTTTAGGAACTTCAGATGGCCATTTTCATGTTCATAGAAGGCTAGGGAGTGCCTCCATTTTTTTTTTTTTTTTTTTTTTTGCCTTTACGAAGTCACATAGAGCCCACACCTGTTCCTCTGGTTGGGTAGCAATCAATTATCATTCTCTTTCTCAATGTTTGCCACACGTGTGCTAAACAGCACTTGGTACATCAATACCATAGTTTAACCATAACATTTTAAAAATAATACAGATATATTTCCATTGTTATATTCAGTAAAACATACCTTAAAATATATAAAAAAAACATCCTCAAAAGCAACAAAAACTTTCAGTTGGCTTCCTGGCCATCTTCAGGTTGTCATCTGATAATCTTTGTCTCTCATGCAAAAGCTCTCTCCACCCCTCATCTAACAGCACATATCATTAACAGTACCCTCCACAGCCATAATCTCTATAAACTGTTTTATTCTTCGCATTAATGTCCACAAGGTGCCTTTTTCTACTAAATTGATAATGCTCTAAAATTTTGAAAAATTACTTTTTTTTCCCTATCTCGTTACGTTTTCGAGATGGGAATGCTAACTCCAGAGTTTTCCACCAAGTGCAGTTTCATTCAGTAGTGCATGGCTACTTTATTGTTTCTAGACACCACTTTTACGAATATAGAAGCAGCCGTTCTGAAGTTAAGAGAGTGACAAGGGACTTTAGAGGGCATACTGTACATGAAGGTAAACAGTTGAGATCTCATCCCTCCACCAATAATTCTGAAAACTTGACTTCTGTGGTAGGGAGCCTATCCTTTTCTAGCTAACAGAACCAGACCGGACATCAGTTATTCCTTAAATATTCTCTCATAATTTCAAGATAGACCAGTGATTCCCAACGGGGTCCAAGTGGACTTCTTGGGGGGTCTATGAAGCTTTTAAAGAATGCTATGAAGATTTTAATATGTTCTAGGGGGTCTATTAAACACCCATTTGTTGGGGGTCGATGATAAGTTTTTCTGTATTAAATTTTTTTTTTTAATTTTTAAGAAATATAATTGATAGACAATAATATCCGTTTTACTATTTATAAATAGAATACAGATTTTCATTTGCAGTGTAATCCACATATCTAAAGCCAAGGCTGATCTGCAATTTATGCATAAAATTACATAATATGGCTAGTGACACGCTGGCAAAATATCAATAATATGTTTTTAAGCCTTGCATTTTACATCTTCAATTTTTAACATTAATGTGATCAAGATGTCTTTTATTAATAAATCAGTGATGCTAAACAACTTTGTAATTCACTTTTTTCCCGTATCGCAAACTGTTTTTAAGATAAAAAATCTATCTCTAAATTTAGCCAACCAAATAGCACTGCAAGCATCCCCCCCCCCCCCATAGAGCATGGCAATGATACTATATTTAGACCCCACTTTTATGACTATAGCTCTTACCATTCATAAATTATTGGGATTGCAATGGACTTTAGCAGACACACTGTACAAGTTGCAATTACATATAATTCTGTAAAATTGAAAGTGGTTTAGTAAAATGTAGTTTTTATATTATAGAACTATCCTTTAACTGCATGTATGGGGTTTTTAGGGATTAAAAAAATTAGGGTGTCTATTGAAAAAAAAAAAATCTTTTAAGGGGGGTCAGTAGGAAAAAGTTTGGGAACCCCTGAGATAGACCATGAACGATACATTGGAATGGTCTTCTAAAGATATTAGAAAATTTGGTTCTAGAAGGTATTATAAGATTAAGTGATCCAAAGTTAATAAAATAAGCACCCATTTGCTGTAGTGATGCTGATTTTGTGAACAACAGGGAGGACAGAGTTTTTATGGGAGGTTTTCTGGATAAACCCCATATAGCAATGACTATTTTCTGTTCCTTGGACATAATAAAAAAATTAATAATAGTTAAATTGTTCTGATGTGAATGATGTAGGTGAGTGTTTTCTGCAAGCAAGATAATGGGCATCGCATTCCCCCTCCCCTTTTTTTGCCATTAGCAACAACTTTAAAAAAAAAAAAAAAGAACAAAAACTTCAGAACACATTTCATACTTTCTAAGATTTGTTGACTGCTGGCTGTAAAAATTTGCCTTGATCACACTAAAGTTATTTAATATTTCATCTCTACAGCAACCTGAACCATAGGCTGTATACATATTAAAATACAAAATTTAATTTTTGTACAGTCCCTCCTTTTCTATCACTTATATTTAGAAAAATATTGCTCTCTGTCTAAAAAAATTAATTAAAAGAATGCCATGCCTCTAAGTGAAATAGCTAGAAATTTAATGTTAAATATGACAACTTACGCCACTTTACCTACAAAGTTAGCATCGGTATTCAGTTGAAAAAATCTTTACTTTAGGGGACGAACTATGAGTTGATAAAAATTAAATAATGATCCCATTATTGGGAGTGACAATTAAAAGTGTTCAAACATGTGAAATTAACAGGTACATTAGTTAAAAGTCATTAAAAACCTTAAAATCCATTAAAAATGCAACACACCAAGTGTTTACAGTCAAGCGCTTTCAGCTGCTTCACCCGCAGCCATCTTCAGGACTGGCAAAAACCACTTCCTTCTTTGCAGCACGCCGCTCCAGTCTTCGTCAATTTGTGTGTGAGTCATGTCATTGACAGTGCCCTCTTGTGTTAAGATCTCTATTGCTTTACGTTTTAAACTGTAACTATGATTATTGTAATTGGCTATTTTTTCAAAGTTATTAAAATCTATTTCCAAATTTTTACTTCCTTGTACGTAGTATAAGGAAGTAATGTGATCCCGAAAAATTTTGGGGGCCAAATTTCGGCAAAAAAACCGATTTTGACTACCTCTAAATTTAATTTTAAAAATTTTTTCGATGCATCTCATCGTAGGCTAGCATGCACGATCATATTAACGCGTCTGCAACTCATTTTGACCAGCGGCGAGTCTTCTGTGGCCAGTTTTTCCATGCCGTCTGTACGTACGTATGTACGTACGTACGTACGTATGTATGTAACTCGCATATCTCAAAAACTATTGGTCGTAAAATGCCGAGATTTGATATTTAGGATTGTTCTATGATCTAGTTGTGCACCTCCCCTTTTGGTGGCAATCGAATAGATAGTTTATGTACAGGACCGCCCAAAAGATTCGAAATACATTACGCTCTATGGGCCGAAATTCATTAAACTCGCCTAACTCAAAAGCTATTAGGCGTAGAATGTCGAAACTTCATATTTTGGATAGTTGTAACATCTAGTAGTGCACCTCCCCTTTTGGTTCCATTCGACTGGATAGTTTATCTACAGGACTGCCCAAAACATTCGAAATACATTACGCTCAATGGGCCGAAATTCATTAAACTCGCATATCTCAAAAACTGTTACGCGTACAATGTTGAAACTTTATATTTGGGATTGTTGTAACATCTAGTTGTGCACCTCCCCTTTCGGTTCCATTCGACTGAATAGTTTATCTACAGGACCGCCCAAAAGATTCGAAATACATTACGCTCTAAGGGCCGAAATTCATCAAAGCGTTTTTTAGAGGTATTGGGCTATTTCAAACGACTGAGAAGTGATATATGCTGTAAAGAGTTAGAAAATGAATTTCTCCATTAAAAAAAAGTGTCTTTATCATTTATAGTTCTGCTACAGGAACACTCAAAAGATTTCCAATACATTACGGTCAATGGCAATTTTAGGGGCATTCATCCATTTCAAGCACAATACCGTCCTACCACATAAGTTAGGTAATGGTCCGACCACGGTCACGTGCCTCCCTCAAGAACTATGCCAAAAGTCGCCAAGCTTGGCGACTTTTTTGTGTACGTGTGTGCATATTTAACTCTCAAATCTCAAAAACTATTATGAAATTTCATACATAAGATTGTTGTAACATCTAGTTGTGCACCTCGATTTTTGGTTAAAATCTACCCAATTTACAGGACCACCGGAAAGAATTTCAGTACTTTAATGCCTATGGACATCTTCAATATAATACTACTGTAGATAGTCATTGTTTGGTACATGCCCAAAATCTCGCCGTCTGTCCTCGACCTTGGCGAGTTTTGGCGAAATATCGCCAAATTTGGCGATAGTCAGTCATTTGGTCCATGCCCAAAGTATCGCCATTTGTCATCGTTCTTGGCGAGTTTTGGCGAAATATCGCCAAATTTGGCGATAATCTGTCATTGTTTGGTTCATGCTTAAAATCTCGCCAAATGTCGTCGATATTGACGAGTTTCGCCGAAATATCGCCAAATTTGGCGCTAAAAATTATTTCGTATTTTGTATAACTCTAAAACTAACCCGTAGATTTTTTAACTTTTGTATTTAGAACTATTGTAATATCTAACTGTTTTCAATATCTTTTTTGACAGCAATCGACTGAGAATTTATTTACAGGGTGAACCAAATGACTTTGAATACATTGAGGTGTATGGATGCATTCAATTCATTGAAAGTCTGTGGTCAATGACTACTTTGGCTATCCCCAAAATCTCGCAGACTATCTCAAGTTTGTCGTCTTTTGGTGAAATATCGCCAAATAAAGTGTCAGAAGGAAATCTTTCAAATTGGACTCAGCTTGGCGATATCGAACTATTTGGCTAGAAATCGCTAAACCTTACTATTATCGATATTTTATCTCTTTCAAACAAATAAATTTAGAGGAAGTGCGTCGAAAATTTTTTGATCTAATGGACGTGCAAGGAAGTCATGTGTTGGACACATCAGATTTTTTTAAAAGCTAAACAGGATAGGGCAGTACTATATTATATTTAATGTCATTAATGTGTTCCTTGATTCTGTCTTATATTTTTCGTTTTGTACACCTATATAATAGCCTGATATAAGTTAGAATCTTTATAAACAAATTTAATTTTATAAATTCCTGTGGTTTCCAAAGGATTGATCTTTTCTTTATCAAAGTGGATTCTTTTAAAAATGTTATTATTTGGTTTTATGGGAATTTCCATTAAAAATGCAACACACCAAGTGTTTACAGTCAAGCGCTTTCAACTGCTTCGCCCGCTGCCATCTTCAGGACAAGCGAAAACCACTTCCTCCTTTGAAGCATGCAGCTCCAGTTGTTTATAAAGATTCTAACTTATCAGGCCATTATGTAGGTGTAACAAAATGAAAAATAAAAGAGTGAATCAAGGAACACATTAATGATATTAAATATAATAGACATAGTACTGCCCTATCCCATTTAGCTTTAAAAGAAAATTTGGAAATAGATTTTAATAACATTGAAAAAATAGCCAATTATAATAATCATAATTACAGTTTAAAATGCGAAGCAACAGAGATCTTAACACAAGAGGACGCAATCAGCGATATGACTCATGCACAAATCAGTGAAGACGAGCGGTGTGTGGCAAAGAAGGAAGTGGTTTTTGCCAGTATTGAAGATGGCTGCAGACGAAGCAGTTGAAAGTGGTTGACTTGTGTTTTGTGTTTTTAACGGATTTTAAGGCTTTTAACGACTTTTAACTAATGACTGAGAATATTTCCGTATGTGAATTTTAACTTATTAACAAGTACAGTTTTACCTGTTTGTTTGATCATGGCAATGCTGTGCTAAGGCGATCTGCCAAGGTTTGGGGGGGGAGGGTACTTTGGTAGGAGGACTTTCTAAGGGGTCTAACACATATTTCCGTTACATCTGGAGAAAACCTACCAAAACTCCAGACTGAGAGTTTTGCCTGAATTGATCGACACTGCATTATGAAGTTAATGATAATTTAGTCTTTTAGGGGTCAGCCACTAATAATGTCAAGCTTCTAGAGAAGTAATTTTAAAGTGTAAAAGAAAATGACAAAATTAAAATGTGGGCTACTATAATGTGCTAACTTATAATTCTATATTGAGATTTAAGAAGTCAACTGTGTCTATTAAGTGATGGTTAACATAAATTAATGCCATTTCAAAAGTAATTACACATTTTTCTCACTTTTGAGAAATCCCCTTAGTGCTTTGGCAACAGAAGCCAAAATTTTTAAATTGCAATATCTCAGAAACTATTCAACTTGGAGGCATCGAATTTTGTTAAATTTACCTTTTTAGACACAGACCAACATTTTTCTAAATATAAGTGATAGGAAAGAAAGGACTGTATAAGAATTAAATTTTGCATTTTAATATGTATACAGTCCCTGGCAAAAAAATTGCCATTTCTGAAAGCTACATTTGATTTGATGAATTTTTCTTGCTCAAAGTGTGTTTCGATTACTTACGGTTTTAAAGATAAATGCTTTAACATCTATTTTCAATCACCCAGTATGTTTTACATTTGATTACTATACAAGGTGACTGCTTATTCATGGTACAAACTTTGAGGGTTGATTCAGGACATTTTAACAATCATATTTTGTATAGGAATGTATGGTCGAAAGTGAAGCGTCGAAGCACAAACACAGGAAAGAATAAATTAAGGTAAAAAATGAAGTGTCGAAGCACAAACACAGGAAAGAACAAATGATAGGGAAAGTATTTTATTTTCATAACCTTGTTTACAAGTGGAAATTAATTTACAATAAGTGTTCAAAATTGCATCCATCAGCATTGATACATGCTTGACAGCATCAATGCAGTGATTGACGAACACTTTCTAAGATATCAGGAATTTCACACACACGTGCAGCAGCGACAGATAATCGAGCAGCAAGATCTTCATCGGAGTCTACTGTAGTGGCATAAACGTCATTCTTCAAATGTCTGCATAAAAAGAAATTGAGGGGCATCAAATCGGAAGACCGGGATGGCCAAGAGATAGATCTACCATATCCAGTCCATCACATGCCAAATGTTGCATTCAAGTACTGATGAACATCTAGAATGAAGTGGGCTGGTGCCCCATCATGCTAAAACCACATGCAGTTTCTAATGGTGATTGGAACATGTTGTAGCAGATCTGGTAAAACTTACTGAAGGAAAATGAGATAAACAGTGGCCATTGAATCGCTGTGGCAATCAAGAAGTCATTTTCAATACCAGCTTAAACATTGCCACTGTAGCGTTCTTGAAACGCATGTGGTCACATTGCATGAGGATTCTCCTTTTCCCGCACATGACAACTGTGCACATTAAATATAACATTGCATATAAATGTCGCCTCAAATGTCGCTGTAAATAAAACATGGGCAGAAAAGTTTGGCGGCAGTGCACATTGCTGCACAAACCACTAGCAGAAATGCCTGCGCAGAAGACAGTCTTCTGGTTTCAAAGCCTATACACATTGATAATGGAAAGTGACTAGACGATTATAGCGAAAAACTCTCCAAACAGTTTACTGACTCACACCTACAGTCTGTGCAACAGCTCTTGTACTTGACTCGGGTGTAGCAGCCATGATTTGCAAGATTCTTTCTACAACTGTTGCAGTGCATATAGTTGTTCGTGGACCAGCACTGTGTCTGGTAATGTGAACTGAACCTGTTTCACAAAGTTGACGACGTAATCTAACAACTGAAACATTCTGTGATCCGTCATTCATTTGTCATGATACTGCTCATGATACATTCGTAGCGCAGCTCTGCCGTTTCCATTTGCACGACCATACATGTAATGTATGTCTGGTTTTTCAGCAAACGTAAAATCTGCTATCATGGATGAAAACTGAAGTGAGAATGGCCTCTCTTCCCCAAATCAACGCTGATGGGTCATCTAGCAGCAATGAAGCAACTACTAACTCTGTTTCTCCTCAGTCTCCTGCATTTGTTCTTTCCTGTGTTTGTGCTTCGACACTTCACTTTTGACCATATATTCCTGTACAAAATGTGATAGTTACAGTGTCCTGTACCAGCCCTCAAAGTTTATACCATGAGTTAGCAGTCACCCTGCATATAAAGTATGAAAGTATGTTCTATTATAATACCATTTATATGTATATTTACAAATCCAACTTTGATAAATACCTTGAAGGCAAACTTCTTTGAAATCTTGTCATGGTTCAAACATGGATTAATCTTGTAACTGGGAAGCAAAATAGAAGACGTCACTTTTTTCTCATGGGGTGCTGTGGACAAAAACATAATATTTAAAATCATAACATCAACTATAAACATGTGATCTATTAAATTTTAGCAAAGAACGGCTGAATTGTAAATAAAACAACACTGCTAAATCATTTCATTTGATTATTTTCCACAGGGTTTGCACAATGAACTTCATGCAAAGCTTTTTTTTTTTTTTTTAAATATCACAGAAAGAATCTTTAACAATTTTATTTTAATCTCCATAGAGTAAAAAGGTGATATAAATGCAGTATTGCCTCAAATCTAATTCTAGGTGGATTTTTTATTTCTTCATTTTAATGAACAAGAAATTAATTGTAGGTGCGATGATTTTCTACTGTAGCTCATTTGTATTTTTATTTTAATTGAAAATATTGCCTGAAGGATTACTTAGTAGAACTATTTTCTGAAATTAAGCAATAATAAATATATCATTTAGAGTTTTGTAAGAAATAAAAATATTTATGATGGTTATAATAGTCTACAAATTTCTATAATACCATTTTATTGATAGGGCTGCTGTCTCTTTCAGTTTGTGGACCCCTGGCACTTCCACAAAAATTTAAAGGTATCAAGGCCTAATCATTCCCCAAACATGCATAATGCATTATATACAGAAATGGTCATCAAATGATGGACTACAGTTCGTATCCAGACTTCAGGGAGTTTTTTCACTGATATGAAATTGTGAATTTTCAGAAAATGTTTCATTCTACAGCAGTGGTCACCAAATACCAAGACTATGGCTCTGAATAATAATTGAATAACAATCCCCCGTAGGAGCCAGTCCGGGCCTGATTGTTCTTAAAATACCGAAACGCAACCAAAATTAGTCTGTTGCACCCTGTGCGAATTTAACCATTCTACCCCCCCCCCCCCAAAAAAAGAAGTTCATCTATAAGTTATTTGTGTTTTTTCGCCGTGCGGCTTTGCGTCCTGTGAAGGAGCACTGTACCGAATCAACACTGCCTTACGCTGTTATTAAGGTAAAAAGTCTACTACGAGTAATTGGCAAGCTCAGGAAAACCTGAATGCTTTTAAAATAAATCCCAGTGTTACAAATATCAGAAGTAATAAATGAATAAACATCAAGAGTTATCACACAACATTCAAAGCTTAAAACAAACAATTTGCTGAAGCACGCTCATTACGTAATCAACAGCTGGACGTCAGCGGGGGGGGAAAAATTGTTTACTTTTAACTGGAGCCAACATCAGCTGGTTCTTTCGTTTTAACAGCATGTGCTATACTGTCCGAACTTTTTGCGAAAGCAAAAAGTTTTTTACAAGTTATTTATTTAATTCTATAAATTTGCCTTTGTGAATATAAAAATTGATGTTTTAAATCGGACACTGGTTATTTGAAAATGGAAATCATAAGCTTCGTAAAATAGCAATAAATACTTTAAAACATTATATGGTAAGGGGGGGGGGGGGGGGGAAAGGAGATATTTTTACCGTTTATCAACCACCCCCCCTTTCCAAAATATATCACAGTGCGATGTTTCTTTTTTTTTCTGGAGGGGTGGAGGTGGGGAGATCGTGACTGCGACGTTTCTGTTGATTTTCTAGTTAATTAAGCTCATTTTCGTGGGTGCGGCGTTTCTTCCATAAATTACGGTAGTCAGTTGTGCGAGCGCAGAAACAAAACGTACGGCGGCGCTTTTTTTTTTTTTTAAAGCAGTTTGTAATGAGCAGAGTAGCTGTTTTTTTCTTTTGGTGCAGAATCGTACGATAAAGCCCTTATGTAGCAGGATAGCGCAGGTTTCAAGTTTTGGCGCGGTATGGCGCAATTGGCGCAGAATTCCCACCCCTGATATATATATATATATAAAACATAGCAAAATTAGGGATCTCATGAATATTCAGCCACTATTTGACTGTTTTGTCGAATATTCAGTAGGCCGAATATTCGGTAAGCCGAATACTGAACTGGTATTCGGCTGAATAGTTGTGGCCGAATATTGCTACATATTCAGCTGAATAATTTCAGAACAAAGAGAAGAAAATATTTTTAACATGTACAGTCAACTCTGGTTAGAGTGAACCTGGATATAGTGAACTTTCGGCTATAGTGAACGCAAATCGTTAGTCCCAATTTACTTATATTAGAAATGTGCATAGCATTTTTCGGTTTTAGTGAACATGAATTCTGTTATAATGAACCTAAAAACTGAACTTCAAAAATTCTGGAAATGGCCACAGATGAAGTTTTTTGGTGTCTACATTTTCAAAGGGTGTCTATATTGCATTCGATAACTACACAAAGAGATTATCAAGCATCTGTTCCGAAATGCAGAGGAATTGTCAGTGGCTAGGCTAACATGGCGAGGGGGAGAGGGAACAATAGCGCACTAGAGAACAGGCTTTTAGACTCTTGTCCGCTGTGAAACCAGGAATTTAATCATTGCAGTGATGCTTACTGATCTTTAGCTCTTTAATTTCCTTGCAAAATAGCCCAAGTCTTGTGGTGTATGCCTCCCCCTACTCCTTTTGTCAGATATCCCCAGTGTTTAAAAGATAAGCTCGTCTTTTCCACCCTGCATGAAAGCCTGTGACACACAAACTTCCATAATGAATAAGGTAGTAATGGCAATTTATAAAAGTAACATACAACTTTTTTTATTTTCAATTTTGACAAGAAAGAAAAGACCACAAATGCTTCAATCCAATTCATCAAACTGTGCCCCTCTTAATTTTATTCACGCTTGCTATCCGGAGACATCTGTAAAAGGGGATTAAATTCTTAGTTGGTCAGGAAGGGAAAACTTATGTTTGTCATTTAAAACGTGCATCATATGGCCTTCACCAGAGCAGTTGTGCATGGTATTTTGAATTAAAAAATGTTTCACTAGAAATTGGGCTTAGAAAATTTGAACGGTGTAATTGTACTTTCTTTTCTAATAATTCTGTTGTACTGTTGATTTACGTAGACAATATTGCAATTTTTGGAAAGACTAAACATGAAATATATGTAATTTTGAACAAACTGAAAGGCAAATTTGACTTAAAAATTTTAGGAAAAATCAAAAGGTTATTAGGTGTGGAATTTGAGGAGGTTGATGATTTCCAAGTTATCCACCAAATTCCCTATATTAAAGATGTTTGCAAAAGATTTGAAAATTTTAATTTTCCTATCTCATCACTCCTCATCAGTAGTGAGGATACATCTTTTGGAAAATGTGGTACTGCCTTTGATGGTGAAGCAGAGAGGCGATACGCATCACCCTTCATCAACTAACCTGCCATCTGTCTAAAATTAAAAATGTAGTACTTCTATCTGATTCACAGGCTGCCATTCAATCCATCAGTTCTTTTCAGGCAATATAGTAATTATAGTATGTGGCAAGTAGTTCGTGCAGTATAGTAAGTTGTAATCACCTTAACCCAATAGTGAACAGTACCAAATGAAAATTTATCCTTGTCATTCCTGGCTAGCCGCACAAGACCCAACATTTCATATGCTGTAAGCATCTTTTCCTAGTTTCTAAAAGATCCAGGTATGGAGCATTGGAACAGTTTGTTAAAATTACTTGGATATGTGAGGAAAACAAAATCATATAAATTGAAACTAAAATGCCGAAGTATTGATTGAATCGGATACTCAGATGCAGATTTTGCAGCGAACAGGGATGATAAGATATCCATGAGAGAGAATTTATTTGTTTAGATGTTTATTTGTTTGTCATTTATGTAAATATATTTTTCATGCCATTGAATCAAAGATTGATGTCTGAAAATTCTTGGCCAAGGTATCAGTGGTGTAGCGTGGAGGAACGCTTGCATGCTCAGTAGGGTGGATCGAAAAAAAAATTTTTTTATTTTAATGACGGCTGACATGGCAAAAGTTGCCAAATGATCAGGTGAGAATTTTTCAAAAAAAAATTTTTTTTTTAAACATCCCCTTCAGGTGCCCCACTCACCCCAAAAAATCAATTTTTTGAAAAAAATACATATATATGTAATGGTTTGGAAGTCATAACTTTTCGAATGGCCAAAAAATTCTTTTTCCACAACAAATATTTCTGAGCATTTCCTTTGGGTGCTCCAAACCTAAAAATTTGAATAGAAAACAAAAAATAGGCTGTTTCCCTAGCCAGCCTCAACACGAAGCAAGAATTAGCTTCCGTCCGTGCTTCTGATATGACGTCACTATATTTTCCCCGCCAAAAGAATGAGACGTCTCGCTGATACGCAGACGATTCCATGTAGCATATGTTAAAAGACAGCTTTTGTTGAGACTGATTATGAATGTTTGAGATTAAAAATTACTCTGAGTATTTCATCAACCACATTCTGGCAAGTACTCTACACTACATTGCTTGTTTATAATCTGAAGTAAGTTATTTCATAATTTTCTCCAGTATATACTGTGATACATTGTTTTTCTTTCATTTTACTTCTAGTGTTCTTCTGTTAGCTATGTTTCTTTTTTTTTTACTTCCTTACATTTATTTTACTTTTTTGTTAGAGATATAAAGACAGAATGAGTTCAGGCAAAATTCCCACAAGGAAATCTTCTATTTGCCCTTTGTTTGGCAACCCCACCGAGATGTCTCCAATAAAACTTCCTACAAATGCAGATATAATTCGGAAGTTTTTGCTTGTCAGAAACCAGACAAAAAGCCTTATGAAAAACAAAGACCCACCTGCTCCTTTGATATCAAAAAAAGTCGCGGAGTCGTTGGAAATTATATGGAACATATCTTCTATTCCAATAATTTCAAACAAAGGAATCGTTGAAAAGATAACAAAGCTCAACAACGAATACAGGAAGATTTTGAAACCATACTATGGTAGAAAAGAATCAGAGGGCTACACAAAGAAACTGGACGATCTGAAGTGCAAGTGGGAGCGAACCCTCTTTGACATTGCTTGCTGCAAATGCGACGATTTTGCATCATGTTGCTGTTCAAAAGAAAGAAAGGTTCCTGTAGATGAAAGAACATTTTTGAACGATCAGCGAAGTACTAGAACTATGATAATAGGGCCAGTTGACAAAAAAGCTACAAAACAGCTTCAAAAAAGACAAGAAAGAAAAATAAAACGAGCTAAAAACTCGAAAACTGATTCTTATCCTTCTAGCTTCAAAGAAATTAGTGATTGTAAAGAGTTTGAAAGCAGTTATTCTTCGAAAAACGAAGAGAAAGAGGATACAAATAAAGAAGAAGAAAAAAAAGTCAGCAGAAAATCAAATTCATTTAGACCCTCCTACAGCTTGCAACACAACTTCGATCTACAACCCTCTTGCTATTCTGCTTCTGGTGATTGTTCAAATGTTCAAAAAATAAAACTTTCCACTTTTTCCAGAGAATGTGATCGTCGTGGAATCTCAGACAGAGCAGCCGCATCTCTTTCTTCCGCTCTCCTGCAGGATCTTGGCCTAGTCAGCGAAACGGATACTACTAAAGTTATTGATCGAAATAAAGTTCGCAGAGAGCGTGAAAGACACAGAAAAGAATTACAACAAGGTAATTTATCTTCGGAAGTGCAAGGCCTCTATTTCGATGGGCGAAAAGATAAAATTAGAACACAAGTTAAAAAGGGAATTAAGTATTACGGCTGTATTACCAAAGAAGAACACATTTCTTTAATACAAGAACCAAGCTCCATTTACCTTGGGCATCTAACTGTTTCGTCTGGATCTGCAATTAACGTTAAGAATGGAATATTAACCATCTTCAACGACAAAGATATATCAACCGATTCCCTTATAGCAATCGGATGCGATGGAACAATCGTCAATACTGGTACAAAGGCAGGAGTTATAAGTCTTCTAGAAGCTGAACTAAATCGTCCACTTCAGTGGTTCATTTGCATGCTGCACCTAAACGAACTTCCTCTACGACATTCTGGTTCAGCTTGATGGCGTAACTCATGGCCCCAAAGCATTTTCTGGTGCAATTGGAAAGTTATTGCAAACTTGCCATACACGTCCTTTAACGAAATTTTGTAAGATCGAGGGAAATCAGTTTCCAGATGCCGATCGGAATATTTTGAGTACAGACCAACGATATTTGTTGGATATGTTAAAAGCGGTGTCTTCAGGAGAATGCAGTCAAGATTTAGCTGCTATTCGACCAGGGCCGGTAGTGCATTCCAGGTGGTTGACTAGCGCAAATCGAATTCTTCGTCTTTATGTGGCAACAGAAGAGCCTTCCGAGACTTTATTACATTTAGTTACATATATTATGAAGGTATATGGTCCAATGTGGTTCCACATAAAAGGAAAGCCACTATGCACTGAAGGTTCTAGACACCTGTGGAAGCTAATTATGTACTCAAGATACATGCCGGATCACCTAAGAAAAACTGTTGACGCTGTCATCCAAACAAACGGATTTTTTGCACATTCAGAGAATTTGCTTTTAGCTATGTTATATGATGATAGAGATACCATTCGAAAATTAGCTTACCACAAGGTTATATCTATCAGAAAAGAGAATCCTAATACTTCATCTGTGAGAAATTTCCGTGTACCGGTAATAAACATACGATCAACTGATTATAGGGATTTAATTTTTTGGAGTGACAATAACGAGTGTTTAGAGCCTCCAGTATTAAAAGACATCTCCGATGAAGACTTAAAATCATTCCTGTCAAAGGATATTGCTTCAGTTAAATTTCCTCATTTATCTAACTTCCCATGCCACACACAAGAAACTGAACGCTGTGTGAAACTGGTAACAGAGGCTGCATCTCTTGTTTGTGGAGAAGAAAGAAGGGACGGATTTATAAAATCTAGGCTCGAATCAAGGAATATAATGAAGTTTTTTAACTCAAAATCAGAGTTTAGATTAAAATAGTTTTTTCTCACGCTAATTATATCATATATCTATTATATATTGGGAATTTGAGTTTTATTTTTATTAGTTATATTCTTTCAGTTTATTTCATGTTAGCACATCGACTTAATCAAATATGCAAAAAATCCAAACAGTTTCATTTTTTGGAGCATCAACAAAAATACTCCTAACGCCTCTAGTTTTCGTATAGCAGCTTTTAAGACGTGGCAGAAACGTTTATACTTTATTACCTGAGTAATCTTCCAAATTTATTTTAAAAAATAATTACTTTACAATTTTTATTGCATTTTCATGAAATTGTCAATTTTCAACTATTTTTGGGGGGCTTGGGGCACAGGAAGATATGAATGGAATTAAATAGAAATATATGAATGAACTATTGTACCCAAGTCTAAGCTTTATGACCCTCCGGCTAAAACAATTTTGTATATTATTTTTTTTTTAATTTTCGTAAAATTTCAATTTTAAACTACATTTCAGGCAGTTGGGGCACCTCAAGATATTAAAGGATTTCAATAAAAATTAATATACAAACTAAAATACTAAAGACGCAACTTTTCCACCCTACGCCAAAATTGATTTTGAAAAATTTTTTTTTTCCTATTCTTTTCGATCCACCCTAATGCTCAGTGTTCCCTGAATATTGAGAATAATGCAATTTTATCACTTTGAATATTTATCATAATTTAAGAACAGTTAAATTTCCTTTCTAAATTTTAATCCTTGCCAAACATAGCATTTAAAGTCATATATTGCATCAATTTTTTTTCAGCAATTACGCAAAAAATGCATCTTTGGTCCCCAATGCATGCTGGCTGGATGCTGAGACGATCCTACGTATTGTTTCCTAGGAGACGAGGGAGTAAATGTTCGATTTTAGGATACTTTTATACGATTTTAGGATACGCATGTCAGTCAGCCAGTCTTTGGCAATGTTGCAGGGAACGCAAGCATACCGCTGTGAATGTACTCGATGCTTTCCTTTTTGGAGTGAAATAAAAACATTTGACGTTACTCTGAGCTTGACGTAGAACAGCGCTTAGAGATCATGGTAATATATTTGTTTTAGCTGACATATTTTGTTGTTTTTATGCAGTAGTTTCTTTTAATGCGAAAATAAATTGATGAGATAGACGCAATGTTAGATATGAGTATCATTGATTATCTTGTAGAAAACTCCTAGCTCAAATATTACGCTGGAAGAAAGATGCAGCTTTAAAAACAAAAGACCAACGGCATGTCTAAACATAAAACAGGTAAACAAAGACATTACTCACCATCGAGGTACATTGTAGCAAAAACCAAAAAAAAAAATGTTTTGCTATGTACGCTTTTTATTTGGACAGAAAGACAATGAGTAGTGCATCAATGGAATTTTCATATTTGAGCAAGTTTATTAAAAAAGCAAATAAGAAGCATCTTCAAGAAGTCATCGGCAGAACATGGAGTCTTGTTTTACTCAGAAAAATTTGTATAGAGCATGCTTTATCAGAAGCAGTACGAACACAAGCAGTGAAATATAGCCAACCAGTTGCAAGTAACCGAGAAGTTCTTAAAAGAATTATTCAATCAATTATATTTCTTGCAAAGCAAGAACTGGCCTTTCGAGGGCATAATGAAGATTCAGATTTGGTCAATAAAGGAAATTAACTAGAACTTTTAGAGCTATTAGTTTGGAATGACTCTCAATACTACTTACAAAACCTTCATTCTACCGATTCTGACATATAGTTGTGAGCATGGGTGCCGGCAGAATATTTCCCAGGGAGGGGGGGGGGGCAAAGACTACTTCAACGTATGGTTACCATGTTGGAAAGAGCAAAAAAGCAAGGAAAAACACTGCATATAAAAATCCAGGGGGGGCCATTGCCCCCTCTTGCCCTAAGCTGCCGGTGCCCATGGTTGTGATCCACTTATAACAGTCTCAAACTACCAGCTTAAATGACTTAAAACTTTGCAGAACCAAGCATTAAGGCTTATTACAGGTGCTGTCAGATCCATGCCAATTGAGAAAATGTTGTACTTAACAAATAACAGGCCTATTCAAAATATTATAAAAGAAAGAGCTTCAATACTTTATGAAAAATTGATCAGATTTGAAGGTTCTTATTGGGGGGATTATCGGTTAGATCACAGAAACCTCAAAATTCAAGATGGTTTCATGCAGGGAGTCCTGGCCTATAGAGATATTTTTGATTTTCATAAAGAAATACAACTATTGGCAAAGCCTAGAAACCCCATGGAACTGTCAATTGTTGAGGCAAACCTGAATTTGTCTCAAATGAAATACAAATCAATATCTCATTTGAAATACAAAAAAGGATGTCTCTTTGGATGTTCTAAAGTGCATCGCCTTGGAGTCTATTGAGACTATATATTCTGAGGAGGAGTGGTTAAGAATTTATACAGATGGTTCTCAGTTTTTAAGGCTTCAGAATGTTGGAGCTGGTGTTTTCACGAAACTATTTTCCTTCTATACATCTTTTGGAAAATGTGGTACTGCCTTTGATGGTGAAGTAGAGAGGCGATACGCATCACCCTTCATCAACTAACCTGCCATCTGTCTAAAATTAAAAATGTAGTACTTCTATCTGATTCACAGGCTGCCCATCAGTTCTTTTAAGGATCCACTACCAAAAGAAATTTTCCAGTGTAAACAATTGCTAATTTAGCTGAGGTCCCACCAAAAGCATGTTGTTCTGCAATGGATTCCTTGCCATTGCAATTTATATGGCAATGAGCAGGTGGATTTTCTTGCGAAAAAGGGAGCAGCACTGACACACTGTGCAAAACAAGAAATCTCTTTCCACAGCTCCAAATTACTTATTAAGAAAATCATGCGGTCGACTTATTGTGAAAAGCTTCTATCTAGAATTGTAGCTAAATATGGAAGCAATAACTCTCTGGCGAACAATCCTGACAAACCTAGAAGAGAGGCAGTGGCTGCTTTTCATCTTTTTACCGGGTTTTAGCATGATTTCCTTGCCGCCCACATCCATCGCATCGGCATTCATTCCGAGGCTGCCTGCCCTCTGTGCGACAGAAATGAGCCTATGGACAAATACCATCTGCGTACCTGTGGAGCCCTCCATGGTGCTACAGTCTCTTCATGATATTGGGAGGTTAGAGGACTTTTGGGGTGATAACCTTTGGTTATCCTATTTGTATTTTACATTCTGGTTTTACCTCTTTTGTATTTGGCCTCTGCCATTGGGAAAAAAAAAAAAAAAAAGTTTTGATTGATTCAGTGATTTGAAATCGCTTACATTCATCCTCTTCTTTCAAAGGAACATTGCCTGATACAAAATGATTTGATTGAAGTGATCACAACGATGTTAAACGAGAGAATGAAATGCGAGTTGAAAGAAGCACCCTTTGTTTCAATACAAGCCGATGAAACCCTTGATGTATCTTGCAAAAGTCAGATGTCTGTAATATTAAGGAATTGTGTTGAAGACAAAATTGAGGAAATATTTGTAGGATTTTTTAATGTCTCAAAAGATGAAACAGCAGAAGGCTTGTCAAAAGTTACTCACGATGTTTTGAACGCCTGGAACATCACAGAAAAGATCGTTAGCCAGACCTACGATAGAGTGTCAGTGATGGCTGGTCGAACTGGAGGATTACATAGTTTAGTGAGAAAGTATTGCTCAAAGGCACTTTTTATACACTGTTATTCACATCAGCTGAATCTTGTGATCTTATCCTCATTTCCTAATGTTGTTTGTAACCTCGGTATATATATATATATATATATCGTTAACTTCACTATTTAGTTATGAATGTTTTATTAAAGTTTTTGGTGGTTCGATTTAAGTGTTTAAAAGTTCAAGTGTTTAAAAGTTTAAAGTTTAAGTTTTTAAGAGTTCAATTATTTAAAGTTTAATTGTTTGAAGTATAGTGTTACGAATTTAAAGTTTAAAGTATAAAAAATTCAAGTTTGGAATTTTCTATATTTCTTATTGGAATGTTTAATAACCGTTTACGTCTGTCGAACATGGGATAACCTGATAAATATAAATCTTAACTCTAAATCTGGATATGGACTTGAGTCGAGTGAAATGTACTGAGTTTTGTAATGCCTTCAAGCAAATTTTTGCATAATTATCTTTGAAATGTTGGAATAGCATGCATTTAAAGTGATGCTTAAATGTTTTTTAGGGGTCATTATGTCTGAAAATTGTTTCAGAGCATTGTTTAAAAAAATTGATACAAATCTAACTGTAAATGGTAATTTTTATTAATATTGGCTTATCTAGATTTGAATTGTAATGGAACATTGTTTTAGTTAGTTTAAAGTTTTCCTGGCACATTGTTTTATTTAGCTTATGTGTATACATACTTATATAACTGTTGCTTGCTTGTTACTTACCTCTACATATAAACCGTGGCTTGAACATTGTTTTACTGTAACCTGCATTTTTGTAAATAGTTGAAATCTGTTTTAATCTGATTGTTATTGTATTTTTAGATATCTAAAGTGCTAGCAATTGTCAATTCATAAGAGCTGGGAGGAGGGGCTTTTATCCCAAATAAGGGTTATTTGTGAACAACTTTTTTCCCATCTCTTATGCTTATTTAATCATTGAAACTTACCTGGATTTTGAGGTTTTCTTGCTCTCTAGAAGCACAAACAAAAGTTTAAAAATGAAGGATGGAACTTAAATAGCTTAAAGTTTTTTTTATTCTTAACATAAATAAATTATTTCAATTAAATAAATGCTAAACCCCTTTAATTAAGCTTAAAAGGTGTTTGAAATTTTATCTACTTCTGTGAATGTTTTTTTTTTTGGCACACCACACACATCTCGCGTTTCTAAACAACCACCATTTTGAAACAGTACAATGGTTGGTTGGAGCCGTTAGCATCTCTCGGAAAAACCTCTGGAAGCCGTTCGTCCAATCAGAAGCGTGCCACGGGAGTTTGGTAAACTCCATGTCTGCTGAGAAGCTAAAGGACAACTCGGCAATTGTGTTCTTCGCCGGTGTTCCGGTAAATAAAAGGGAGAGCACTTGTGATCATCAGTAGAATAAGGAAAAGGCTGCGGGTAAGCAGTTATCAGCTACTGCAGTCTAGCCGGCAAGGCAACTGTAGCGGGAACGGCAGGCAGTGCAGTAGGAATGTTTTCTTTAAAGCAGTTTCTTTAGTAGAATTTTTTAGAATAAGCAAGATATTTGCTTTTAAGATGCTTCAGGAATTGGATGTGCAGGATTATAGTAACTAACAAGATGTTTTTAAATAAAATAAGAAGTTTATTTTAATTAAGCTCCTTTTTTAAGCATAGCAAGTAAATCCTTCATAAAATCTTTTTGAACAAAATCTCACAAGTTGATCTTGTTTTACCGGAGATTGTGTCTCTGAAATGTTTTTTGCATCTTTAATTTCTGAAGACTAAAAGCATCTTTAAGAAAGTTTGGCCATATTTTTTAACAGTTATTCAAGTAAATTTACATAGCAACTAGTCAGACAGCCTGTAATGCTTAGTTTAAAAGGAATTTTTCAGAGTTTTTGCCAGTACTTACCTAATAAACAGTCTGTGGTTATTTTTTGTCATGTTATATTTCTGTTAAATAAAAGTTGATGTCTTTTAACATCTGTTGCAATCACTTTCTCCAAATAACACTTCAGTTGTAGCATTCTACAATAATGAAAATGTCTGTTTTGTCAAGATCTATGACCTTTCCAGCATAGAATGTTGGTAGCAATAGGGAACACTAATGGCAGTACTGGGCTTCGGGCTGTGCCTGTGGTGTGTGTTTTTTTCTGGGTAGGGCAGAATTTATTTGGTACCCCGTAAGTTTATTTGGATGAGTACTAAGTGAAACGTTATCAGATATTCCCATTTTGACTGTGGATTATACAGTGCTGCGTATTATCTGTAAACATTTTTTTTTTCTTCACTGAAAAACGTGCATGGGGATTATATGCTACTGCGAATAATAGAAACGAAAATTCGGTAATCCCTACTTCTGTAGTAACCCACCATGGGGAAGACTTAAGCTGATATTCAAGTTGATAATGTCAAAATGTAAATATATACATTGTTCCTGATAATGCACAACCAGTTGATCTTTTAATCAGACGGTTGTGGCTTGATCTTCTGTACATCACCTATGTTAGGATTGCAAATACATTTCATATCACAGATGATATATGGATAGAGCAATCGTCTATCCATGGATACCAGAACAACAACAACATAAGATTTTATCTACTTTTACATATTTATCAACATAAGAGTATTCCAAATTAATAAAATGTAAAGAGCAATGATGTTATTATTAAAAAAATGCATGAAGTACATTAAATGTACAAATATTTTGTAGGTTTACACTATACACTTATTTGTTAAATAAATTTTTGTTTTTTCTTAAAAGGTTTAAGTTAGTGTGTTGAGCTAAAAGTAGGTAACATAGACAAAAGTGAAGGAAGAAGGATTTTTAAGTATATAAGCAGGTTTTCACAATACATTTGCATAATTGTCTCACAAATGACTTCAAAGAACTGTGTTAGGAAAAATCTTTTATCCAGTACAAAATTGTACTGGATAAAAGATACCTTTATACATAAAGGAACATGTTTTCGCAAAAGTTTAATACAATCAGTCTAGTGACCAAGCTTGCTCCATTTGATTTGATCATGCTTTTCTCAGAATATTCCTAACCCTAAAATGACAGAAAATAATAGTTATGAACAAAATGAATTTTAAAAAAGTGAAGATGAACTGGAATTTACATTATTACATGGAGATAATTTGGCTGAAAATGATGATACAGATGAAAACAGATATGGTATACTGAGAGCGTTAGTAATGACAGTTATATAATAACTCATTGAAGATGAAATGTAAGGCATATCAATTTGTTTGTTTGTAGGATTACAGCCAATTGGCAATGCGTGGGCTCTAGACCGAGGGATGGGGTGCCCGCCGTTGTGGGGTCCTAACCCATATGCAAGGCATATCGAATCTGATACTGATGATAAAGTGCGCACTTCAAAGAGAAATGAGAACTGGGTCAATATTAAAGAAGATGGGTACATACTCCTTAGAAAATTTTTTTCAATTGGAGCAAAAGTTACAGGACCACATTTGCTCTAATATTTCAGATCCAATTCAGTTTTTCCAACTATTTTTTACAGACCAACTTGTTGATGAAACAGTAAGGGAAAAAAAATAAATATGCAAAATCTGTATTGTCATCAAAGAATAAAGTAAAGACTCCAAATGACAAACATGGCATGATGTACATAAAGAGGAATTCTAGTCATTCATATGGGTACAATACCTGTTTCTAGTATGCAAGAATATTGGTCTACTAAGCAAAATAGTAGAATCCCTTTTCATTTTTTCAGATATATTTACAAGAGCTTAATTCCATCAAATAGTTTGGATGCTCCATTTAAAACACTCAACTCAGGAAGCAAAACACACATACAATGGATCAGCAATATTTCAGAATAGTGGTGGAGAAAAAAAAAATTTTTTTTAGAGAGGGGGGGGTCAAAGTGTTCATTATCAACTCATGCATTGTAGATAAAATTGTGAAAATAAAATGAAACTAAAACCACTAACACACCTGTAAGATGTTAAACTACTAGCAGACAAACTGATTAACAATTTTGCAGGAAGGATCTAGAGAAAAAGAAGGATCTAGAGTTTCAAGATCACCTTCAGAGAACAAGTTACATGGGAAACTTCATGAAATGTGCAGAGGTAAAAAAAGAGATCCAACAGACAGAGGAAAGGTGAAAGAGGATAAACCAGTGAATTCTACAGTATTTGACCTGATAAGAAATGAATGCACCTTGGAGACTGTTTTTTTTAAATATAAAATGAAGAATTTCAAAAAATATTTAAAAACAGCTAAAAACACATTAAAATCTGTATGTAGCACTATCGGTGGCGGCCACCACCTTCTTCAGCATAGGTCTTGGTTCCAAATGGCCAGCTCTCTTCCGCAGCAGGGCGTCCCACCCAGGATCGATCTGCGCATGCGTCATGTCATTCACAGTGCAATAATTGGTTATAATCTGTAGGGCTTCCATATTTAGGGCATAATGACTGTTTTTGTAATTGGCGAGTTTTTGGCTATTGTTAAAATCGATTTCTATGGGGTGTTCCTGGGCTATTTTTGCGAGGGCAGTAGTGGTTTTATTGAATTTAATGTCAGTTTGATGTTCCTTTTTTCGGTCTTTGATTTTTCATTTTGTCATGCCAATATAGTAGCCCTGTTTATTGGTACTATTGTCTGTAAAGCTTAGTTTATAAATACCGGCGGTTTCATCAGGATTGATATTATCTTTATCACTGCGAAGAGGGCATGAGATCTTGTAAGATGGGTTTTAGATATTTTTCCAGGTCATAAGTTGGTCCTTCACATTTACTGACTATTGGTCTTAAAGAGGGAGGGGTTTTATGGTCCTTGTATTTAGCAAAGATTCTTGGGGCTATGGGGGCAAAGTTAGTTAAAGTAGGTTGTCTGTTATCTGGCCAGGATCCATTTTTGATTAATTCTTTGACTTTATTGAAAATTTTTCCTGTTGGGTCTTTTGGTAATTTTTCTGCACTTAATCTTGTCTTCACAACTCATATTTTCAGTTTAATCATAATTTCTACAAACAAAAGAAAGGCGTACCTATGGGGTCGCTGATATCAGGTGTCATAGCAGACTGGAAAATGCGGCTAGTGGAGAGGGCCATATTTGATAAATTATCCAACCACATAAAAACTTGGTTTCGCTACGTAGATGATATCTTTGCAATAGTGAACAAGAATGAAACTGAAAATATCCTCAAAGAAATCAACTCAATAGACAATAACATACAATTCACCATAGAAATAGAGGAAAATGCCACCATTAACTACCTAGATGTCAAAATCAATAGAGATATGATGAATAATATTAATACTACAGTTTTTAGAAAAGCCACCAATAATAACGAAATAGTTCACTTTAATTCAAAAACTCCATACAAATTTAAAATAGCCGCCATACGATCCTATATTAATCGCGCAATTACAGTATGCTCAAACGAAACACTCCTCAATGAAGAACTCCAGTTTATCAAAACACAATGTAAAAATGCAGGGTACCCAAATTCAATAGTAAAAAAACCTTTATAAAAAGAGAATCAAAAAACTGGAACAAATTAATAACTATCAAAATCCGAAACTCAAATTTACCAATGCCATTCCCTACTGCAGGGGAGCCGTCCTAAAAATCACAAATGAAGCTGCAAAGAAAAATATCAAAATCCCCAGAAAACCCAATCAAAATATTTTCAAACGCATTCGCAGTGATAAAGGTAATATCAATCCTGATGAAACCGCCGGTATTTATAAACTAAGCTTTACAGACAATAGTACCAATAAACAGGGCTACTATATTGGCATGACAAAACGAAAAATCAAAGACCGAAAAAAGGAACATCAAACTGACATTAAATTCAATAAAACCACTACTGCCCTTGCAAAAATAGCCCAGGAACACCCCATAGAAATCGACTTTAACAATAGCCAAAAACTCGCCAATTACAAAAACAGTCATTATGCCCTAAATATGGAAGCCCTACAGATTATAACCACAGATGGCGCTGTGAATGACATGACGCATGCGCAGATCGATCCTGGGTGGAACGCCCTGCTGAGGAAGAGAGCTGGCCATTTGGAACCAAGACCTATGCTGAAGAAGGTGGTGGCCACCACCGATAGTGCTACATACGGATTTTAATGTGTTTTTACCTGTTTTTAAATGATTTTAACTATCCGTCACTTTGCTTTTAAATTTCGAAAAATAGTTTTTATTTTTCATATCATTATATTCTTTCCATTGTAATTGGCTAATAAAACATGTCTTTAAAATTTTAATTTTTTTTTCAATGGCGGGCCTCTGCCTTGGAAGCATTGGCCACTACTATGGCCGGAGTTGCTGGTCTCTTTACTATGGGACACCTAGTAGGTGGAGCAACGTCACCCCCTATGGAAGGACGAACACCAGAGGCGGATCTACGGGAGGGGCTATAGGGGCTATAGCCCCCCCCCCCATTGAAACTGAATTTACACTAGATAGAACAGAGTTTTCAGGCTTAGTGAAAAACTGCGTGTCTAAAAATCGGTTGTTTTGAAATTTTAATTTATTTTTTTGATTTACTACTCTGATTTTTAGACTTGACCTCAGTCAATGGCTTTCAACCCTTTCGTTCCCAGGCTACAGATATTTTCAAAACCTCAGAATCCCAAGGAATCGCTCGAAATTTCATCTCCCCCTTGAAACATTTTGGTTTTTAAGGATGATCAGTAACCAAGTTGTTCTCGCCTTTTCCATATATACGTGAATATTGAATAAATAATAGCTCATTGTCAGAATGGGTTATGGCAAGTTGGTTAATGGCAAGCGAAAAGAAAAGTATTTGAGCGATGATGTCCATTCACCCCCTGCTACAGGGCCTGATTAAGACTCTGTGATACTATAGGCCCCCCTCCCACCTATTCCTATTCCATTCTACAAGTATAAATAACAAGTATTGCAGTTTTAAAGCCCTAAATTTTTTTTTACTATAGGCACGGGCCTCATGGGCCTATTCGGTAATCAGGGCATGCCTGCAAAGTCGTTAAAAGGGGAGCTAAAAATCTATGTATATATAAATACGCTAAGGAAATCCTTTGTGTCCTTTTTGCAGCACGAACGGAGATTAACGAGAAATTCGGCTCAGTTAAAGTTCGAATGGAGGTGGTTGTGCGAATGTTAAATTTTTCGTGTAATGTGCTAGTGCAGCGTAAAAAATTTAGAGAAGGATTTGGCACGATGTACTTTTGCGCCAAATCGAGCGATGGTTCCATTGTAGTGTCAATTTTGAAATAACAACACTAAGTTTCAGCAATAGGGTTATAGTATTACAACAAAATTTGCAAATGAAATTATTCCCCAGTTTGGTGAAACGCCAGTGACTAAAATGTGCTTTAGCCCTGTGCTAGGCGACTTTTTTAGAAGGTCGATAAGTGCACAAAGTATTGTAAATTTCATGTTTTAAAGCTGTGGAAAAACGAACTGAACAGGGCAGGTTGCAATCCAAAAGACTCTCCACTGAAACACGCCAATTCGATAATTTCTTAACAATCTCCTGCAACGCATCATGCTAAAGCAAATTTTCTCCGAAAATATTATTGAAGAAATACCTCAGCAATGAAAATAATATTATTATAGCGAATGAAAATAATATTATTAATGAAGTGTATGGAAATATTTCCGAAAACATACTCTCAGATAACATACTGAAGTCCGTAATAATAGAACCTAAAAATGATGATTGAACTTTTATTAATGCTAACGTAATCGAATATCTGATGAATAGAGAACATATCACCATAGCTACGTTAAAATAATTTGCTATGATGGCAATGAAATCAATAACTATCCAATAGCTTTTGAATTCTTTCTCTATTAATGATTTATTTTCCGTTAGCCGGGAGCAAGTGAAAAATTGCGGAATAATTGTGATCTGCGCCAAATGCTTACAAAACTAAAGCGATTTCCAGTATAAAGTCGTTTATCCTTTTCCATATTTTGGAAGTTCAGTTTAATTACGTATTTTAATTTAATTCCACACGTTTTTTCGAATTCCAAATTATGTAACCAATAAGCATACAAATTTCTTTTTAGTATATTGATATTTTTGTATATATTGAATTCTGTATATAAATGCTATTTTGTATACGTACTAAAATTTCCGGCTTTGTTTTCGGGAACGACAATGCTTCAGAAGTAATCTCTCCGAACATTTCTCCGAAAAAGCGGTATTTGCGCCTGGCTAACTGAAAAATACCATAGTTTGCCACCACATATGTTAGTATTGAAAGTTGATTGCATCGTTACACTAATCAGAAACTTAAATACAAAGGAAGCATTAGTCAACGGAACAAGAATGCACATCAAGTTTATCTATCGTAATGCTATTGATTGCAGAGTTTGAACTGGAACCTCAGGCAATAAAAGAATTTTAATTCCACTTATAAAATTATTATATTCTGGTACTATTTTTACCATATCCTTTAAAAAAACTCAGTTTCCAAATATTACTGCTTTTGCGATGACAGTAAATAAATCTCTAGGACAATCATTCGAAAAAAGTGCATACTTATTGAGGCAGCAAGTTTTTATTCATGGTCAGTGGTACGCCTCAGCAAGTAGAGTTCAATCATTCGACGATTAAGATTTTATAACTCCGAACATAAAGAGCCTTTAGCCGAGGACGGCTCCAGGCTGAATTTTTGGAGGGGGTCACTAGACTTTTCAGATTAGCTTAAATTGTTTAAAACGCAAACAGAATGTGTGAAATCGTACAGGAACGTGTGAAATCTAAATCGGTAGAGGGAGATGACCACTATGACCCGCTATTTGGAGTTGCCTTTGCATTTAGCAAAATATAATAGAATAAGAGTTTTTATAAAAACACTGTCTTCACAGAAAAGTGTGGTGGTTGTAAAGTGAAATTGTACAAAAGTGGTCACTATAGACAGATGGTCTCTTAGCAAAGGTGGTCATTTTAGTAGGTTTCATTGGTTGTGGAATCTTGAGACATACTCCTTGACAGTAGAACTTTATTCACGCTCAAGTTAAAAAATTTGATGCTTTACGATAGAATTTCGACCACCGGCAGAGAATTAGTACATATAATTTAAACATAAATAGTCTTTGTGCGCGCCTTGTGAGCTGCACGTCTCGGATTCTGTACTGATGAGTACTTGATGTGGGATACCTTATGATTGATGTACATAGTGCAGGGATACTATTACTATGGCTAATTTTACTTATCTGTTTTTCGGACATTTCCTGTTCATACAAAAGTACACCCGTTTTGAAAGTATAGGAAAGGTGGAAGAATTTCTTGGAAGTACTGTAGTCCTTTCTAAGCAGGCTTCAAAAGCTTAACCCATTGAAATTGTTATCACTACTAGGTCATTCTTTCCGGGTGAAACTCTAGTGTGTTGTGTCTCTGTCTAGCTCCGTTCGTGTGTAGAATTTAATTTTATGCAGATATTATGGCCTCAAAAAAGCGGCCATTGAGTCGTAATACAGCTGATTATTTAATGAAAATTCCGAAAAATGATAATTTGTCTAGTGAAAGTGAAAGCGCAAATCATCAGGTAGAAATCATAAATGTACAGCCCCAGAACAAGCTATTTCAAGAGGAACAGCACTCAAAAAATGTACATGCATTATTATCAAGCAGTTTCTTAAGAGGTGCATAATTAGAAGGAATACAATGATATTATGGAACAAAGAGATATGATTTAGATTAATTTTTTCAGACATTGTTTTTCCTATGAAGTGCAAGTTCCTAGCAGGTTCGAATATTTTAGTTTATCAGAAATTCGCACACGTTTCACGAAAATCAATTACGTAATACTATAGGCAGGCAGAAAAATAAAATATACAGACGACATGTAAAAAAATCGTTCCAAATGTCACCAAGCTTGTATAACTGTACCCAAATTATGGAATGCCTATAAGTTAGCCCCCCCCTTTACCCAATCCTAGAACCGCCACTGACGAACACAATGACAACCACGCCCAGTCGGGGATCAAACCAAGACCGCCAGGAGTTGAACCCGAAACCATAGTATGGTGCATTACCCATTATACAATCTGGCAGCCGTCTTTAAAATGTATAAAAGCTTTTTTTAATGACCTTTCTCAGAAACAAAATTGGAACATTGTAAATACTTCCATAGTCAAAATGACATGGAGTTGCGTGTAGCCCACAGTCAGGATGACATGGAGTTGCTGGTAACCCACAGCCAAAATGACTCTTAATGCAAAGAGCTAGTAAATGATTTATGAGTTACTTCCCTTGTGACTGCAAAAGGTAAAATATAAAGCATGCATATTTTACTTCTTTTTAGAAATTGAGCTGATCTTTAACACACTCAGAGATAAGGAACTGCAAAATTGACTTAAAGCTAGTACTACACACTGTATTATTGTGAATACTGATTTAAGTAGGGGCTTACACAGTGTGATATTTACAAGAATGTCAAACCGAGATATAATATCACCTTACCCTTGTAAAAAAACAAACAGAAGTCCACAAGAACACACCATCTGTGCTTCCACTGCTTCAGGGCACCCCCTTCCAATTTGTAAATCCAGCCTTCATAGCTCACATCTGATTGAATGTTGCGCTTTACATGTGGGGACCTGTACAAATCATATGACAATGAAACAGCTTTGAGCATAGCTACTAATTATACACTACAAGAAATGGTGTATATAAAACTTTGTTCATACAGATTTACTAACTATCTACCAGATCATTGCACGGGAGGAAGACGTGAATATTTTCCTAAAATATGACGGTAACTACCTGTGACAAAATAGACTCTCAAAATAATAACAATAAGTTCAGGTAGTCCCTTCGGTTAAACTACCATGGGATCTATTAAAGCAACGTAGGATTATAGTTTAGTTAGTTGTAAGACAAACATTGAAAAGTGATGAATAGAACACTTTTAATTTCACCAAATATTTATGAATGTGGTATATTCTGCTTTAATCCATATAACTCTAACAAATCTACTAATACTACATATTACTTATACTATCTTATATTAATACAATCTATCTTCATTTCTCCCTCTTTAATGCGCAATTTTAAAAAACAGTTCAGATGTTTCCTACCAGTAGTGCCTTTCTGTTCTTTAGTGATTCTTTGCAATTTACATATTAACATGAACGATAATCATTCCTAACTATAATTGCCATTAAAACAGCTCTCCATGTATTTTTATGCATAACTCTTGTCAGATTGGCATACAGTAGGACCCCGATTTAACGAATTCATCGGAACCGAAAATTTTATTCGTTAAATCGGGGTTATTCGTTATATCGGGGTCTAAAACGAAAAGTAAAAAAATTCTGCACTTACCTTATGGAAACGCTTTTATAGGCAACTACACAAAAATATCCATTAATTAGAAAATTTTCACTTTTTATTCAGCAGCTTAATACAATAAATAACTTGCACTAGTTAATTTTAAAGTACTGAGAAATAGATGTTAGGCAATTTCTTTGACTTTTGACTTGGAAAAGTTCTTTTTCTACTTATCCTCTCCAGACTCGGCAAAAATCTTACATGTCAAATTAAAGAGCAATCTCATAATTATTTAGAAAAAACCTATTACATTTAAAAAATGACAAGTAGAAAGCACATTTTCAAATAATTTTTCGAACAAAAACTTCATTCCCAATCACAGTTTCAAAAATTGTTATCATTCATAAAAGAAGATTGGCAAGAACCTTTTAAAGGTAAAAAATGTCCTACAAGTTTTTTTCAGCTATTTGAATTTCGCAAATAAGCAGAAAATATTAACAAATTCGACTTCGGAAATTTCACTAGCATTCAAATATTATTTGTTTAACCGCAAACAAAAATAAAATGTGTGCGTCAGTGTGAGGGGTTTGCACATTCACAGGCGTTAGCATCAATTATTCAAAATGAAAGAATCGACGCACATGTACATCCATTCAGAACTGGAAAAAATCTTAAAGAACCGTTTTAAACACTGCAAACAAAAAGGTCGACATATGTGGACCTCTGGAATGAAGAAGTTATGGAGAGAAGAAAATGCTGCGTCATTTATATCCTGCTGCATGAGGTATGTTTTCACAGTTTCCAAACCATGTAAGGTATCAGAAAAAGTACCAGTTTTAATGAGAGTTTCATTATCGATTTCTGCATCAGCATTGCTATCCATTTATTCCGACAAATCATCAATTTCATTAACTTCAGTCGCACAGATAGGCAGTCCGTCATCACATGTTGCATAATTGTTAGTCTATTCCAGGAGCGACTTCTTCACATATGACTTCTTCTGCAGAGGCGATATGTTCATTTTCATCACTTTCCAATTTTTTGCCTGGAAATCCCGCTTCTGAAAATATTTTTTAATTGTATTTTTGGATACTTGGTTTCAAGATTGTCTCACAAAATATAGAGCATCCAAAACATTGGGTTTATACCTTTTCTCCGCATTTTCTTCCAACGACGCTACAATTTTTCTCATCAACAACTTTCTGTAATTAACTTTTACAGAACGAATGATACCAAGGTCTAGTGGCTGAAGCACACTTGTGCAATTAGCAGAGAAAAATAAGACTTTGACGTTCTTAAAATTGCAATTTGGGAGATGGCCGGAACATTGATCAACAAACAAAAGAATTTTTCTATTTTGTATTCTCATAACTTGTCTAAAGACGTCAAAAAGTCTATAAATAAGGAAGAAGTCATCCAGGATTTTTTGTTGGCTGCATATTTCGTGGGTAAGGTCTTTACGTTTTGAAAGCACCATGGTTTTACCGCCCTTCCTATCACTAATGGCTTCAACTTATCAGTTCCATCGGCATTAACCGCAAGTAAAACCGTAATTCTCATTTTGCTTTTCCTCCCGCCGAAGCATTTTTCATTTCTGTAACAAAGCGTTTTGTTGGGGTCATAAAACAATCCTGTTCCATATGCTTTGTAAATGTTGGATGGTGAATACCTTTCAATCAAGCTGAGCAACTTTTCTTTCCAATCTTTTAGCAACATTTTCATTTACATCCGCCTTTTCTCCACACACTTTCTTTTGGACTACATAATACTTTTTCTTAAAACGGTCGATCCAGCCATTGGATGCAGAAAAATCTTTTACGTTATGTTTTTTGGCAAGTTCAAGAGTTTTCTCTTTGATCAGAGGTCCACTAATGGCCATTTTCTTTGCACGAACCACATTGAACCATTCTACTAGGTCAGATTCAAGAACAGAAAGAGAAGTGGCTTTCAATCTTATTTTCGACGATTTTTTTGCCGCATTCTATTGATGTCTTTTCAATTTCTGCTCATTGTTTAACAATTGTAGCTAATGAGGACGTAGATTTTTTAAGACGTTCTGCTGAAACGTTTTGTGGCCCTACATTTTTGTTAACTTCGCATAAAATGTTAAGCTTTTCACTCAATGAAAAACGTTTTCGTTTCTTACAATCCGAAATGCTTCACAAAAGTTAAAAAAAATCATACAAACTGAGCACCGACCTCACGAAGTGACCTTTGTTTGGGTTATTCGGAGTTAGGGGAGGTAGAATATACAGAAAAGTAAAATGGACTCGCCCCCTACTCAAGGTTGACCCACAAATACATGGGCCTTCTCTTGGTCGCACTTCTCTCAAAAAAGAAAACGACCCACGTGAAACAATTCTGACAAGACTCATGATTCATCTGCACCTGATCCTTTGGTGTCAAGAATTGCTGATTAAAAACGAAACTGGCACGCAAAATGTCTTTCTGTTTCGGAGAAGAAATCCAAAAGTTTTCTAATCCAAACTAACGAAAAAAAAAAATTTTTTTCGTCTGTTGAAAAAAATTCGTAAAATCGGGGTTTATTATTCGTTAAGTAGAGGTTTTTGCTTTCATTTTACACGGGGAAAATAAAAAATTCGTTAAATCACAAAATTCGTTAAATAGGGGTTCGTTAAATCGGGGTCCGACTGTATTTAGTAAAATATTTCATCTTGCCATGGTAGAAAATATCAAAGAGGTCCCAAATAAAATATTTAAATCCTTACGGTTCAGGTTCAATGTTGTGAAAAATAGCAAACTGTGTTATCTGGAGAAGCTATTTAGAATTGCTCAAACTGTGAATAGAACATTAAATTGTGTTGCAGAGTTTATGAATTTCGTGTTCAAATTTCTAATGTCATGCCCTAACTGCTGTAAAAGATACCCCGGGTAGTTGAGTCTGTTAATTATTTCGCACAGTAGTTTTTTAAACAAGTAACATTGAAACTTACGACGACATTGAAAATCTTTTTTCTTTACGCAAGACTATTATGGAAGAATGTAATCCTAGGCTCAGGGTGTCCACCAATGTCAGAAGGCAAAAGTAGTATCATTGGTAGCCACAAAGACATAAAAAAGTCACCAGTTTAGTAGCCATTGTCTTAATTTTAGTAGCGAAAATAGAAGCATTTTTGCATGATTTTGTAGTTAAGAAATAAGCATACCCCATTTAGCTTAATTTAAGAAGGAATAAATAAAATAATAAATTCCAAACTTCATGTGTTGTATCAATAAAACATAGGATAGAGTGGGGGAAAATGGTGGGAAAATTGGGAATTCTTTTTTAAAGGTCTCAAAATCAAGCCGTTAAATTTATGTTAATTAAACTGTTGATGCATATTACATACACTTGACTTATATAGATTGAAATTATAGCATAACTTTTTAATGTCAACAAAATACTTTTCTACATTGCCATTTTTAGTTAGTCAAGAACTGATACCCCATTTCCCACCATGGTGGGGGAAAATGGGGGTAATACAAAAGTACCTGTACATTTTTAATAAAAATCATGTTAATGCTACGAATGGAAGAAAAGGTAGTCACACACACACACAATTCAATGTTTTCTTAATATACTTCAAGAAAAAGATGCACAGAAAAGAATGTCGTATTGCCCAAAATATTAGGTAAAGAAATAATGTCCATGATTATCTAATTCAGGTTCACTTAGTATATATGGCAAATGTTACACTTAGTTCCACAAGGGGGTGTAAGGGATAGCTGATGGAGCTGTAGCCACCTCCAAAATAAGTAAGCATAAGATATGAAAAAGATTACATATTTGTTGATAAATTTGAAGTTCAGCATTGAACCTAAGACACATTTAATATTTCTCTAGGTATATTTCTGCAACTCATTTATCCAACTGCAAAGATTTTAAATTCGATTAATGAATTTACTTTTTCTTTTCTTTTTAAAATTTATTTTTATATGTGAACACTTGTAGGCAAAGTAAGGGGGTTCCATTTCCCCCCCCCCCAAAAAAAAAGATATGTTATATTGATTTTTATAAGCTATACAGTCGAGAGCCAAAAATCCGCCGACCTAAAATCCGCAAACGTCCGAAATCCACACACCTAATATGATGTAAATAATGAAATTCACAGTCATCTGTCAGTGATGAAATTGTTGAAAAGTAAAAACATATAAAACATTATTTAATACGGCGGATTAATTAGTTAAAATTTTTTATTTGGGAATACCTTATTCCCCCGTACATGATATATATTTCGGTTACACACATAACCATCTTCAGTCGTTTCTGGATCTCTCACTAATGGCGGCTTCTTTTTATATCACTTCGTTCTTCTTCTTGAAAGTTCGATGAATGACGTCATCCCATGATTGGTCGATTGTATGAAGCGCATCGTTGATGCTGCCATCTGTCGTCATTATTTCTAAGCTCTCACGAATGTAGGCATATATACTATTTTTAAAGTTGGCTATTTTTTTAATATTTTTAAAATCAATGGTAATGGGCTCTTTCAAAGCAAGACGGGCCAGAGCGGTACTTTGTTTCTGGAGGTTAATGTCTTTAAAATGTTCGTTTTTTCGCTCTTTAATTTTCCTTTTTGTAACGCCGATGTAGCAATTTTCTTTATTAGTATCGTTTGACATAAAATTAATTTTATAGATCCCTGCGGTTTCGATGGGGTTGATTGGGTCTTTTTCCGATCTAATGCGCAGAAAGATTGTTTTATTAGGTTTAATTGGAATACGGAAGTTCTTTTTACTGGCGATATTAGAAAGTTTATTGGCTATCCCTCGGCTAAAGGGGATAGCGGTAGTGAAACGTGGTTTATCTTTTTGACGGTTGTCTATAACATTTAATTTACGTTGCCTAGCTTTGAAAACTTTGTCGAAAATTTCTCTAGGGTAGTGGGCGTCTTGACATTGTTTCTTTATGAAAGCAATTTCTTTTTGAAGGAGGTCGTTGTTGTGGCACCATATCATGAAGACCGTAAATGCCTCAGCGACCTAAAGAAAAATAACAAGATCGTTTGCTTAAGCTCTGACAAGACAGGAAAGATTGTTATTCTAGATAAAAAAGATTACCATGAAAAAATGGAACAAACCATCAATAGTCTAAACGTTTTACATCTTCCCAAAGACCCCACCACGAAAATCAATAATAAACTAAAAACTTTAATAAAAAATGGTACCTGGCCGGATCAGAAAGGTCCGAACTATAACAATACCACTAATTTCGCCCCACGGATTTTCGCTAAATTTAAAGATCATAAAAATCCCCCCTCCCTTCGCCCAATCATGAGCAAATGTGAAGGCCCCACCTACACTCTTGAAAAATATATGAAGGATATACTGCAAGAAATTATACCCCCCTCTAACAGCACTCTAACTTCCACCGACGATTTCATTAAAAACATCCGCGATTATAAACTTGATGAAGACGATATTATGGTAAGTTTCGATGTTGTAAATCTATACCCGTCAATAGATATTAAGGAAATGAACCAAATTATTAACAAACAAATTCAAAGTAGTTTTAAAGATATAGACATAATTAACACCCTAACTAGTGCAATAAATCTAATTTTAAATAATTCATATTTTCAATATAATAATCACTTCTACCAACAAATAAAAGGAGTCCCCATGGGCTCCCCCATATCCGGAATAATTGCCGACTGGAAAATGAGAATCCTTGAAGAACAGATTAAACAGACACACAATAATACCATCAAACTTTGGCTTCGCTATGTCGACGATATCTTCGCTATCCTTACCACCCACAATAATGAAGAAAATAATTTGATCAATCAACTTAATGCCATAGACCCGAACATTAAATTTACCTACGAAAAAGAAATCAATAATAGCCTCAATTACTTAGATGTGAACATAACCAGAAACAATAATCTCATTGAGACCACCATTTTTCGAAAACCTACTTGTAATACTAATATAGTAAATTTTAAATCTAAAACCCCTTTCAACTATAAAATTGCTGCTATTCGTTCCTATATCGACCGCGCTTTCAAAGTGTGTTCTAACAACGACCTCCTTCAAAAAGAAATTGCTTTCATAAAGAAACAATGTCAAGACGCCCACTACCCTCGAGAAATTTTCGACAAAGTTTTCAAAGCTAGGCAACGTAAATTAAATGTTATAGACAACCGTCAAAAAGATAAACCACGTTTTACTACCGCTATCCCCTTTAGCCGAGGGATAGCCAATAAACTTTCTAATATCGCCAGTAAAAAGAACTTCCGTATTCCAATTAAACCTAATAAAACAATCTTTCAGCGCATTAGATCGGAAAAAGACCCAATCAACCCCATCGAAACCGCAGGGATCTATAAAATTAATTTTATGTCAAACGATACTAATAAAGAAAATTGCTACATCGGCGTTACAAAAAGGAAAATTAAAGAGCGAAAAAACGAACATTTTAAAGACATTAACCTCCAGAAACAAAGTACCGCTCTGGCCCGTCTTGCTTTGAAAGAGCCCATTACCATTGATTTTAAAAATATTAAAAAAATAGCCAACTTTAAAAATAGTATATATGCCTACATTCGTGAGAGCTTAGAAATAATGACGACAGATGGCAGCATCAACGATGCGCTTCATACAATCGACCAATCATGGGATGACGTCATTCATCGAACTTTCAAGAAGAAGAACGAAGTGATATAAAAAGAAGCCGCCATTAGTGAGAGATCCAGAAACAACTGAAGATGGTTATGTGTGTAACCGAAATATATATCATGTACGGGGGAATAAGGTATTCCCAAATAAAAAATTTTAACTGTTGAAAAGTGTCTTGAATCCAAAGATAAATATGATTCTGATGATTATGATGAAAACTTTGGTAATAACAATAATAATAAAATCCATTAGATAAAAGTTTAAAGTTAGAAGAAGAATACCTTAAATTTTTAGAACAGCAAAGTTCTGTAACAAAACAAGAATTAATGATAATACACAATTTTCAAAAATAAATAAATAAAAAAGAAAGAAAAGAAAAAGGAAAAAACTGAAAGCAGAAAAACATAATATTTTAAAACAAATCACCATAGAACATGCTTTCAAAATTAGAAAGAGGAAATATTGAAACCATTTGCTTTGCTAGTCTTCACATAATTTTTTTCTTTTTTCTCCTATGCTTTTGTATTTAATGTGAAAATATAAGTGAAATACTTTTGACTGTGCTTTTATTTCATTGTAATTGTATTCTACTTTTTACTTCCTTGTACGTAGTATAAGGAAGTAATGTGATCCCGAAAAATTTTGGGGGCCAAATTTCGACAAAAAAAACGATTTTGACTACCTCTAAATTTAATTTTAAGAATTTTTTCGATGCATATCATCGTAGGCTAGCACGCACAATCATATTAACGCGTCTGCAACTCATTTTGACCAGCGGCGAGTCTATTGTGGTTAGTTTTTCCATGCCGTCTGTACGTACGTACGTATGTTCGTACGTATGTATGTACGTACGTATGTATGTATGTATGTAACTCGCATATCTCAAAAATTATTGGTCGTAGAATGTTGAGATTTGATATTTAGGATTGTTCTATGATCTAGTTGTGCACCTCCCCTTTTGGTCGCAATCGAATGTATAGTTTATGTACAGGACCGCCCGAAAGATTCGAAATACATTACGCTCTATGGGCCGAAATTCATTAAACTCGCTTAACTCTCAAAAACTATTAGGCGTAGAATGTCGAAACTTCATATTTTGGATAGTTGTAACATCTAGTTGTGCACCTCCCCTATTGGTTCCATTCGACTGGATAGTTTATCTACAGGACCGCCCAAAACATTCGAAATACATTACGCTCAATGGGCCGAAATTCATTAAACTCGCATATCTCAAAAACTATTAGGCGTAGAATGTTGAAACTTTATATTTAGGATTGTTGTAACATCTAGTTGTGCACCTCCCCTTTCGGTTCCATTCAACTGGATAGTTTATCTACAGAACCGCCTAAAAGATTCGAAATACATTTCGCTCTATGGGCCGACATTCATCAAAGCGTTTTTTAGAGGTTTTGGGCTATTTCAAACGACTCAGGAGTGATATATGCTGTAAAGAGTTAGAAAATGAATTTCTCCATTAAAAAAAGTGTCTTTATCATTTACAGTTCTGCTACAGGAACACTCAAAAGATTTCCAATACATTACGGTCAATGGCAATTTTAGGGGCATTCATCCATTTCAAGCACAATACCGTCCTACCACATAAGTTAGGTAATGGTCCGACCACGGTCACGTGCCTCCCTCAAGAAGTATGCCAAAAGTCGCCAAGCTTGGCGACTTTTGGTGTACGTGTGTGCATATTTAACTCTCAAATCTCAAAAACTATTATGAAATTTCATATGTAAGATTGTTGTAACATCTAGTTGTGCATCTCGACTTTTGGTTCCAATCTGCTGGAGTTTCTTTACAGGACCACCAAAAAGAATTTCAGTACTTTAATGTCTATGGACATCTTCAATATAATACAATTGTAGTCAGTCATTGTTTGGTACATGCCCAAAATCTCGCCGTCTGTCCTCGACCTTGGCGAGTTTTGCCGAAATGTCGCCAAATTTGGCAATAGTCAGTCATTTGGTCCATGCCCAAAGTATTGCCATTTATCATCGTTCTTGGCGAGTTTTGGCGAAATATCGCCAAATTTGGCGATAATCTGTGTTGGTCCATGCTGAAAATCTCGCCAAATGTCGTCGACATTGACGAGTTTCGCCGAAATATCGCCAAATTTGGCACCAAAAATTATTTCGTATTTTGTATAACTCTAAAACTTTAACCCGTACAATTTTGAACTTTTGTATTTAGAACTATATTATAATATCTAACTGTTTTCAATAACTTTTTTGACAGCAATCGACTGGGAATTTATTTACAGGGTGAGCCAAATGACTTTAAATACATTAAAGTGTATGGATGCATTCAATTCATTGAAAGTCAGTGGTCAATGAGTACTTTGGCTATCCCCAAAATCTCGCAAACTATCTCAAGTTTGTCGGCTTTTGGTGAAATAAAGTGTCAGAAGGAAATCTTTCAAATTGAACTCAGCTTGGCGATATCGAAATATTTGGCTAGAAATCGCTATACCTTACTATTATTGATATTTTATCTCTTTCAAACAAATAAGTTTAGAGGAAGTGCATAAAAAAACATTTTTGAATTAATAGGCGTGCAAGGAAGTCATGTGTTGGACACATCAGATTTTTTAAAATTAGAAATGTAATGATTTATCTTTTATGGCCCGAAATCCACAAAATCCTAAAATCTGCACAAGCCATGGTCCCAAGCTGTGTGGATTTCTGGCTCTCTACTGTATTGCATACTAGTTTGAGTTCTCGAGTCATCTCCGGAAAAAATTCTTAGCTATACTACTGGTTCTACAAAATTATTTTCTACAATAAACAGTTAACTAAAATGTTAATTTCATTATTTATAACACTGTTGTTTAAAGAATATTTAACTAAAGGAGAAATAAATATATCAGTATCATATAGAACTTTGCTAAGTCCCCCATTTTACCCCACCGCAGAAGAAAAAATTTTAAAACTTAAAATTACAATTTTATTCTTTATTTTTTTTTCATAATCCAGTTCTTTTGAAGTCTTTCTACTAATATGTATCAAAATATAAAGGCTTTATTTAATAAGGAATCCAGACGAAAGTTTTTCAATACCACTAAAAGGCAGTATGTTTAGAACAAAAACAAAACGTTTTGCGCACATTAATATTGTTGAAATGTCCTAAAACTTCATTAAAAGTATTTGTTGTGTTGTTAAAAATATCTCCATTAAAAATTTTGAATTTTTATGGTGAAAAGTATTTTTCAATATACCCCTATGTTCCCCCCCATACAAATATTTCCCCCCATCTGACCCTATCTATAGTACATTTTCATAGCACAGTTAAAAAAATAGATTAGAATTTTTGGTGAACAACCAATAGCAAATTTGAAAAGAAAAGGGAGTTGACAAAAACCGAAATCTGATTTTCAAATTAGTCACCTGCAGTAAGGTAAAAGTAGCCAAAAACTTGAAAATAGTATGAAAATGCCGTTTTTGATCAAAAATTTCGCCCAAGTTGCCTACTCTTTAAATTAGTAGCTAAAGTCGCCTTTTTAGTTGCTGGTGGACACTCTGTACACTTAAATAAAATGTATAATTGAAAAAAACAGAGTTTTTCATGCCTTCTGTGGCAACATAACATAAAAATTTCTGCCAAGTCTAGCTTCTTAAATGGTACCAAACTATCCATGCAGCTGCTATTGAATTCCAAACATTATATTACTTTAAAATTCGTAAAAAAATCACCTAAATCATACATTTTTTCCATTTTTCTTTTAAAAGAGAGCAAAATAAATGATTCATCATTTGACAAAATATCAAAAAGTTATGATAAATACAATTCAAGATGCAGCAGTTTTAAAATTTTATGAAACTTTTTGTCCAGATGATCTTCAAGTGATCATCAGTTAAAAAATTCTTTAAAATCTAAAAATTATGTTAAATACAGAAAAAACTATTTTTAAAAGGAAATTCTTACCTCTATCCGATGATGCAAATGTCGTTTTGCTGCAAGTGTTAATTACTGCCATTATTATGCATTAAGTGAGTAAAAATGTAAAAAGTCTCATAAAACTTTTTTTTTTTAATTGTAATCGGAGTTTTGAAAAAATTGCTTTCAGGTGCACGACTTCATATTTAGAACTTTTTTTCTGCTAAATTCAATAAATCTATGTGTATAATGTCACCGAGAGACACACACACAGGTGGACATCTTCTTTCATAAGTAGCGATTTATTTACTGAAGTTTTTGCTTTTATAAAGGGTCAATGAATTATAAATGAAATGAGAAAAAAAAAAAAAAAAAAAAACTTCTTACCTAATGCTTCCTTGACTTTTCTTTCGAATTGGCTGAAAAAAAAAAGAAGGTATAAGAAATACAAGATAAAATCTACATACAATCGACTCCAGTTATAGTGAACCTCTGGAGACAGGCAAATTTCGTTCACTATATCTGAAATTCACTAAAAGTAAAGTGTCTGATATTAAATCCGTCATAAACAATGTATAATGAATCAGTTTTATATTTCTCAGTACTAAAGTAATGCAGCAACTAATAGAATACAGGATGGTTTCCATAAGCGTAAAGTTTTCATAATTATTGGGGGGGGGGGGGGGCGGGCCCCACAACTATATAAATTCAAGTCAGTGTCGTAGCCAAGGGGGAGGGGGGGGTTAGGAGGGTCATAACACCCAATGAGGAATTTTTTGCCATACAAAATGTATATTCTTCACTACCTTATCATACACATGTACAGGGGCGTAGCCAGGGGGGGGGGATATCGGGATATATCCCCCCCCCCAAATTTTTGGAATAGTGATGAAATTCCGTCTATTTTTACACATATAAGTTCATATCCCCCCCGAAATATTTTCCAGGCGCATATCCCCCCCCCCGAAAAATTTTCCTGGCTACGCCCCTGCACATGTATACATATATGTGAGTTGCAGAAGTCGTACACCCCCTCATGAAAAATTTCTGGCTACGCCACTGATTCACGTACATATAACTTACTCATAGCTGCCAACTACTACGAAATATAATTAACCACTTTTTTCACATGATTTTTTGGCTTAAAATATAGCAAAATGTTTGTGCTGCTCCTGCGAACTGGTTACTATTTTGAAAAAAATACTTTTAAAATGTACTGTTTACAAAAAGTAGTTAATTATGTTCCGTAGTAGTTGGAAGCTATGACTTACTGTATATAAATGTAAATTATTGGAAGCGTTTGAGCTCTATGGGTCCATAGAATTCTACACCTATGTAAGGTAAGTATCCATGGTATTATCTTCCTACCATGTTATAAGTAAAAAATAGAAGCAAAGTAAAAAATCCAAAGGAGAAAAAAAACCATTTTCGATGACATAGTGCATTTTAGACACATCTAAACTACTTTACATTGCATAATCTGATTTTAATTAACCGGAGCTTGGCGAGGGCAGCTTATAGTAACATTGTGTGTTACGTGTCGTCACAATGAATACTAAATCATGATTCAAATCAAAAGAAGAAAATTTTTATAAGTAAAGTTTTTTTTGAACGTTTGTAAATGGGGTGAAATACTTTTTTGTTGTTAGTATAAATTAGTTTTCTGTATTTAGTGGTAAATTATTGGGTGGGCTCAGCCCCTACTCACAATTTATTAGGGGGGCTCGAGCCCCACGGGCCCATATAACTCTACGCCTATGATGGTTTCCTGAACCTGAATTCATTCTTGAGATGCATGCTTGTAAGCTGTAAGAGAGAGACATGTCCCATTCTTCTCTTATCTGGGAAAGGATTTTTTTTTTTTGTTTCTATACTGATAATTACATATTTTATTAGTATTTAAAAACTTATCTATTAAAGAGATAAATTACTAAGTTATCCCTGCCTGCATTCTACACCTGTTCATTTCAAGACAAATATTGCAGATAGAATTAGCTCAAGGTTTTATTTTTAAAAAGCTTATTATTCTTTATGTTGAAGTTGGAAAAATAATTATAAAAAAATTGAACTGGCATAGTTATATTTATCTAATATAATGCACTAAGTTATGTAGGTAATATTATATGTATTTAATGTCAAATAACAAATGATTTAAATGAAAGAAAGGAAAAGTTTTGATAATTTTTAATAAAATCCAAAAAAACCATTTCTGTGTGGGTTTTATTGGGTTTGTGGGCGGGGCCGAAACCCTGGGACAAACACACATAACACAACGTAAAAATTTGTCTATGGGAAAAAATACAGAATGCAGGTGCAGTATGTGCAATTTGTTGACAGATTTTTCTAGCTCCATCATAGAGTTTGGCTGGTAGTCAGAATTTCATTAATCATCAGTTTTCCAATTTTAATAGCCAAATGGCAACTGGGAATTTTAAGCTTTATTTGAATCTTCCTGCTTAGATATAAGCTCAATGAACATTCAGTTCAATTTTACCACTACCAACATTATTTTTATGATAACAAATATCATATTTAATTTTTATTTTAAAAAGAGATTAATTGATATGATTGATTTTGGGATTACAGTCAATTATCTACGCGAGGGATCTAGGCCAAGGGGGATGCCCTCCGTGAGGATCTTTGTAGATCTGATCAGGATGGGTGGTCCTAACCCATATTCACGCAAATTTTCAGAGAAAACCACAGAAAACTCCAAACAGTTAGGTCGATAGACAAGACCTTGGTTAGAACCCTCTAATTAAAAAAAAAAGGAGAGCAATGATATTCCAAATGCATAAAACCCAAAGAATTTAACATGAGTGCAAATGTGAAAGTGAAACGCAATAAAAATGAAAGTATTACAATAATGCGGCATAGACTGATTTTATGAATGAAGGAATTTAGCTGATGACAGAGATGTGCTTAGGGTTTTAGCAGCCCTGGACAAAATAATAATTACAGGAATTTTAATTTTCTCTACTTATTAAATCGTGGATTTAATATGCCCACCCCCCACACACACAGTAGAAAGGCACTGCTACTGATGAAGTAAATTGGATTAATTAACTAAGATTTTAATGCAATATGTTTCCATAATGTAAAATTCACATTCTAACTACTTAACATGCTGTAAATTTGAAAAAGAAAGTTATACACGAAATTACAAATTTTCCACGGTTAAAAATCAATTTAATCAACTTGTATAAATAGGAAAATGTGAAAAATAGGGACACAATTTTGAAAACATAAATTTACAAAGAAAAAAAAATCACCTACATATATGATATGTTCACAACAAAACAATTTTTCTAGCTTTTTTAGCAGCAAAATTCTCTATTAAAAGAGTCCAAAGAAGATGACAGATCATTCTCAATAGAAATGAGTGCCAGGGATGACAGGCATAAACTGGTCATCTTTGATCTTAAACAAGTTTTTATTATTTTTAATTTTGAAAAGGAACGTTCTGCAACAGTAATAGTTACAGGAACGGTTAGGAGAATTCTTAAAGCAATCACAAAGTTTGGCAAAACATCATACAGACAATTTTCGTACAAATATTTAAGAATTTTTAGTGGGGAAGTTATTGCCATAGGAATAGAATGTAAAAAAAAAAAAAAAGTTATTTCTGTTCATAAATATTGTCCATTGATATCCTCTAATGTAGGAGCTAAATGGTTGCAGTGATTTAGTAGGTCACAGTCCTTTGTTTTCAGTTCACAAACATTTAAAAGGAACCCAAAAATATTATTTAAACTGCTTAGCTGTTGAAAGCGTACCTTAATTGGCATTATAGCATGGTCAATAAGAACATTGAAAAAAATTATACAATAGTTTTCTTCAAGTTCACTAAGGCTTTCATCATCCCACTTATAATTGAAATGCTCTTGACTCTTTTTCTTTTAAGAGGAGTCTCGCAAGAAAAATACATATCAGAAGCATCCATTTCAAGCTCAATTGCTAATTTTTTTGCGGTAGCTTTAGACTTTATGAATCCATTTTCTTTTAACTGTTTTAAAAATGCAGCTGTGTTATCTATCGATTGCAAAGCAGTGTTCAAATTTATAAAAACACTTTGCAACAGTTTGCTGACAAAATTGAATTTGCTTAAAATGACATACCATATACACAAAGTTATAAGAAATTTAAAATATTTAATTTCCTGAGCAAGAGCTTTTGCTTCCATTCTACATTTTGGATCATTAGTAGTTTCGAAAACTTCAACAATAGCATCATAAACATTCCCAATATGAAACATAATAGTTTTAACACTTTCTATTTTACATTCCCATCTAGTGTCACAATAAATGTCAGTCTAGTGTTTGACAGTGAAATTTTTCAAATGTTTCTTTAGAATTTCCCATCGATTAGTTAAAGCGGAAAATAAAACGTAAATTTGCTGAACAATACCAAAAAATGTAACAGCTACATTTGATAATTTGGCCATATAACCAAAAGTTAAGGGCTAGCCTTTAGTATAGCCCAAGCCTACCCAAATTTCTCACCAAAAGACACCGCCAAGACTGATGATAAACTGTCAAATGTGGCAACCCAAACTGTTTTATGAGTATCGATTACAGCGCTGCTGTTTGGTAGGGGTCAAAATAAAGAAAATTTGTCAGTGGCCAGCGGCCACTGAGCTTGAAATTTTGAGTGGCCACTCACAAGTTTTTTAATATTTCACAATTTAATACAAGTTCAATAATCATGCACAGCTTACATGAATACTAAGGAAAGATTTTTTTAAAATACTACCATGATTCTGTAATTTAGCCTCTAGTAGATTGTTCTTGCAACTGTTATTTGCTGATTAAAAAATAAATAAAAATTACTAGTCAGTGTACACAGAATATCCCCAAAACACTGACCTAGGTTTTTATTCCTTGAATATTTATCATAGACATCAGGGTTCGTGATTTTTTTGATTTAAAAAAAAAAAATCAAAAAAATCTGATTTTTTTGATTTAAATCAGATTTTTTTTATTTAAATCGGATTTTTTTTAAAGATGTTTTAAAAATTCCTAATATGAATTTATTTTGCATATTATAAAAGTAGTATGACATTTTAAACAATATATATAAAATATATTTTATGCTATTTTAGCTATTATTATAATAAGTGCATAGATAAACAAATTTTAATATGAAACAATTTCTTTCTCTTGATCATATATATTATCAAGTAATGCTCCACCTATTTCTACTTTATTTGGAGCAGTATACCCTGGCCTTAAAGCAGAAATCATCTTTTTAAATTGGGGATGATTAACCTGATGAAAAGCAGAATTGGTGTCATAAATATATCTTGCCACTTCCTCTTATTTGCTTTTGAGTTTTAGTGGTCTTTATGACATAATCATTCATGCTGTTCTTAAGAACACCAACATCATTTTCTATCTCACTGATTTTTCTTTTCATAGGTTTGGCTGCCTCAGATTTTGTACAAGTTAAATTGTTCTCAACTGTTTCTTGAGGTTGATTACTATTAATATCATTTCTGCTAGAGGCGAAACATTTATCTACATGTGCTTTCATTCTGGCTACTAATCCAACTTTTCCACAGTTCTTGTATTTGGTTTTAACACCTTTTCCAGAAACTGTCTGCTCTTCATTAAAGTACATCCAAATATTATCTTTCTTAATTCTTGCCATTATCCTTGTACTTTAGCAATAGCTCTCTGAACACGGAATCCTAAACAAGCGTGTTCTAAAATCTGAAATAATTCTAGTAATGCCAATTTTCCTGATCAAATTTCTTTTGTTCTCACACTGTCACACTCAAAAGTCACTCTTCCCCCCCCCCCCTTGAAGGATTCCCTAAACCACTGCAGTGCCATCTAATGTTGTTAAGAAATTAATTTCATTTGAGTGTTGAAGATTTTTATTTAGATTATCATCATCAATCTATCAATTTAAAATGCATTTTTGAAAAATGATTTTAATCATTGATTTTTTTTTTAAAAATCCCTTGATTTAAATAGTGATTTTAATCATGATTTTAATCAAGCTGATTTAAATCAACGAACCCTGATAGACATGTACAGTAAATCAAAGTTATGTAAAAAAGGTACAGAATTTTACAGTAATGATTATAATTTTCAGAAGATTAAATCTAAATAAATACAAATGTACATTTTTTTTTATGTTCCCCAAACAAAAAATTTCCAATTTGTAAAAATGTACCCGTACATTAAATAAGTTTACAAAATTTAATTAAGTTACAAAATTTCAGTCTTCTGTCATGTATAGCTCGCTACAGCCCAGCCAATGTAGAAAGCATTTCTCTGTAGTGTACAGGCTCGGATATGCCTACCGGGAAATTTTCCAATGGGCCGGTCAGTTTCACATATATGTCGTATTTATAATGTGCATGTTTGCTCAGAATAGAATGTAAATGGTTTGCCGTTTACATATATTTCCCGGGCTGGTGTGATCAGTTGTATCCGGCACTGGTAGTGTATCCCTATGACCGCTCTTTAAAAGCCATTAAATCCCAATAAAATCACTCCTATGCTTTGTTGTTCACTCTCAAGAATGAAAAAAAGCGGTATTATACTGTTTCTATCCCCTGAACTTCAGCAATGATTGACCTATATTATCCCATTTCACATTCCACAGTGTAGATTCTAGACCGATTAAACACGGCACGGCACCCGGCAACCCTTTAGGGCCTGGCAGTCCTTTTTCTCCCCCCTACGCCTTGGTATGATGTCCATGTTTCCATTCTTTTTTGCCAAAACTTCCCAATCACCTCCCTTTTCTCCTTCCTTAACATAGAGTTTTCCTTACAGGAGACAATGAAGTCAAAATTGAGGACTGTTTTATGACTCCTTTGCAAAATACTATTAAAACTATCTGTAACAAAAATGCAATCAATTTAAATGACCCTTTACAAAACTGGATGCATAACTGTTCCTTCACAAAATTTCAAGTGATGCAATCAGTTTCTTTTCATAAATGCAACCAGATAAAATGTCCTTTTATAAATAATTATTTTTTTCTCTTTCTTTCATTTGCGAGATCTTAAAGGTGCCCTGGGATGTTTTTTTCAGCAATGTAAAAGGGCCATCTGGCATATTATGCTCTCAGTTGAGGGAAAGGAGGGGGTTCAAAATGGTTTCACTGTCGATAAGGATGTTATGTTTGATAAGTATGTAGTTGTGAGTTGCTAAACAATAAGTTTAGACTTAGCCGCATAAATGATGGCAGCTCCCATTGTTTTGAATTGGATGTTATATCGTTGCCTACGTAATACTCAAGAAAAGGCCAGGAAATGCAGCTTTCAACACTGGGGAATATGTAGATGGTGCTGTTTGCTCCTGTAAGAACAGATCATTGTCTTGTTACTCTAGAGAGTTATCTTTATATTCCTAGTATTTTTAGATTGGCACTTAGGTAGTATCCCAGTCAGTGGACCGCCAAGACCAGCGATTTTTCGCCAAGATAAATGCAGGACCACATTTGACGAAAAAATAGTTTGTCGTGAATGATCACCGGGATAATAGTACGGATGTACCTTTAGATTTATTGTAAATTCTTCAAGATTTATTTAGACACCGCAGAGACTTGTCCTTATTTCCTTGCCGAGAAATAGAAACCAGCCACTTATTTTTTCAAATTGGATTATTTTGGAAAACGATCAAATCCAACCGTTGATCCATCATTTTCTTTCTAAGAGCAATCAGAATTATTATGATATGGAACACAACAGTACACCATTTTCACTTAATTATTTTTGCGTACAATGTAATTATTTATCCATACAATATACAATAATAACAAATATAATAAGGTAAATGTTTAAGCATGTTTAAACGTCTCGAAAACTCAACACATCATTGTTTACATTCAAACAGCCAAAAAACACAAACATTGCCAGGTCATAAGAGCGCCCTAGTGGTCATTTTAGTGAACTAAGTTTTCACCCATTTTATTACCGAAAAACATGACCTTTTCTAAGTCTTGAGAAGTATAACGTAGGCAATGGTTATACACTCTTGCAAGTTGTTCTTAATAATTGCTTCTAGTGGAATCATTAATTAAAGGAAGATTAATTAACATCTGCATTCATGTTATATGTATTATCTGTATGTGTATGCGTATCTGTATCTGTATGTATCTGTATCTGTATCTGTATGTGTATCTGTATCTGTATGTGTATCTGTATGTGTATGGAAGCATGCATGCTTCCTTTAATCATCATAACAGCCTTCCTACTGTAGATTATTTATAGTGGACTATATTCCATATCCGGTGCTTTGTTTACATATCACTGTTTATGTTTACATTTCATTGGTGAACAATCTGGTGCCTGGGTGGGCGATACACCGCCGAAGTGAAGTGCCCTGCTGGTGGTAGTTGTGACTGACAACCATAAAGAATACGTGTATCGTCAGTTTGGGGATTTTGAAATTGTTTCATGTTATTGTTGGAAGGGAATGAAATATGTTATGTTAATATATGAAAAGAATTTGTGTGTGTTTGTAAGAAATATGGTGTGAATATAAAGCTAAATAAAAGAAAGCGTGCTGGTGTTACGTTATAAGCCAGTGGGTGTTAAGGACATTTCTGAGCAGTTATTAAAAAAAAATAAAGGTAAGTGCTCTTTTTTAACGAATCTTTGCAATGTTTAAGGTTTTTAATGTGAATTTTAAATTGATATTTGATGTGTTTATGTTTTCGTAAGTACTATTTACGTGCTATTCTTACTGACTTTATATGAGGTGTACAACTAGGTTGTTTAATCCACTGATATTTTTTTGAGTTGAAAACGGGCCAGTGTTTGCCCAGTTTACATTAGCTGTACAACTAAGTTGCTTAATTCACTGAAGTTTTTTTTAGTTAAAAACGGTCCACTGGTTGCCTAGTTTACATAACTGTACAACTAGGTTGCTTAATTCACTGAAGTTTTTTTTGTTAAAAACGGTCCACTGGTTGCCTAGTTTACATAGCTGTACAGCTAGGTTGCTTAATCCACTGTAGTTTTTTTAGTTAAAAACGGTCCACTGTTTGCTCATTTTAAATTGCCTGTTACTGAATTTGCAGACGTTCTTTTGGTTAAATATGGACGTTGTATTTTGTTTTAATGTTTTTGTTAGTGGAATATATGTGCAGTTTTAATATGTTAAAATACTTTGACTTTGCTGATCGTGCAAAATGGTTGGTGACAATCGCTGGAGCTTGGTGGTTGCCAAGCTCCAACGGCTGTCGCCGTGTTTACATGGGGTGCGCACTGGCTTGTATGATTTTACCCCATTTCTGAATATTTACTACGTGGTGCATAAAAGTGCCTGTTTGGAAAACAAAGTGCTTTCTTTTAATCCCTTCCCCCATCGGCTGCCCTTTTTACATACACCACTCATCTTTATTCATGAAGAGCATTCTAATTTTCCGAGAATGACAACTGCCATCATCTTTTCTTCTGGCAATGAGCCTTATTATAGTGGAATAAGCCTTGATGTTTAATTTTTTGGTACAAACACAACTCATGAAAATAATTCATAAATGAATGCTCGCCTCTAGTCTGATTTTTGTTCCTTGAAAGAGAGTTCGTACATATCACATAGCTGCCAACCTTCCAAGAAAAAAATAAGGAACACAGCACTTGGTCATAAAATCAGAAATAAGGAACACAGTGAGTAGTCATGAAATGTACCATTAAATATACAATTAAAAATCTTACATTAACAAAATTCAATTATCATGTGTATAGAGATGATTTGCATATATAATTATTAATTCATAAAAATAAAATGTACGAACTTTGCTTGTTTTCTACAATAGACTTAAATGATTAATGTAATAAATTCTTGAAAGAATAAGATAAATATCATTCAATTAAATTTATTGACTTATTTGAAATATTTTGACAACTAAGCATCAATGCTTTGCAAAAAGCTGAAAATGTACATGATTTTCCTTTTTTTTTCTATTAATTTTTAAGAATACTTACACAGAAGCTGGAAAACGGAACATTTTGGCTTAAATACGTATTTACGGAACAAAGTTCAAAAAACGGAACGAATCCGTATAAAACGGAACACTTGGCAGCTATGATATCAGGTGGAGGGAACTTTGGAAGAACAAACAATTGCGGGTGTCTGCTTCAAATTGCAATCTTAGGCATTGTCATAGTCCTGCATTTGCAAATATGCAGAACAGATTATCACTTTTGCTTATTATAGGTCAAATCGGACTAATCCCTTGAACAATGATTCAGTCCCCCCACGCCTCCTCCCTCATGCCGAAATCGATCTTAGGAGTTCTGTTGCCTCCTATCAGGAACATTAATTGAATGTATCCTGTTTTTAATTTATTTTGAATGGTACTTAAGTATCATCCTGGCAGTCCGCCAAGAGGAGTGATTTTTGGTGGTTTGGAATACAATTGGCAACAGTATGCCAGCACATTTGACGAAAAAATAGTTTGGTGGGTATGACCGCCGAGATAATACGTAAGTACCTTTTCAATTCATAAAATCTCTAAAAACGTCTGTGAAAAAGAAGAGGAGGGAAAAATAGACTGTGGCAACTGATACATAAATTTGCAGTCGCCACATGGCAAGTGGCAACCACGAATTTTCTTCTTTACTGTTTGGTACGTTTCAAGAATTAAATTATTTTTGCTTTGAAAATTGGTGGAAGTAGCATCTCAAGTGTGGGTCAGCCACATAAAACATGTGCTTTGCTATGGCTTATTGAAAACCAGATTTAGTGTTGTGATGGGAAAGTAAGTAGATTTTAATCCTCCATGCAGCTGAGACGTAAAATCCCGTGCACTTCATTCCAGTTTTCAATGCAATGAATCTGTAATTTAAATTATTTATAACACCGAGGCATCATAAAATATATTTTGATATTAAAGCTTATAGATATTTTAGGAGTTAACTTTTTAATAATTTCAAATCTTCCTATCAATAATTTACTTTTTAAATAATTTTAAAGCTGCATGAAAATTTTACAGTAAATACAACTTTACATTATTTGCCCATTTCCAAGACGCTCAGAGGGTTAAAGGAATATAAACAGCAGTTTTGATTCTTCATATAGTGGAAACATTTAGGAAAGCCAAGAGTTACAAATAGATATTAAGTTTTTATTAATGTATTAATAGATTTAAGGTAGTATAAAGGTAAGTTTTTTTGACTAGGCATTTTGCATTTGAGTTTTTAAGTTAGTCAAGTTATCTTGGTAGTAAGTATTCGGTTCGTGGGGCCTGATGAGTATAGCCGATGCTTGCTACCCATTGTTTTACTCCATCCAATTCCATTTTAATTTTCATTTTTACCATTGTTTGGATTTATATTTACTGGATATATCTACTCATTCCTGTTTTGGATACGATTTTGTGATCATTATATATTTGGACTACAAAACTGCTGTAGAATGATTCCTTGATTCGTAAGTTTAGTCACTTTACTATTATATATATATATATATATATATATATATATATATATATATATATAGTAGAGAGCCAGAAATCGACACAGCTTGGGACCGTGGCTTGTGTGGATTTTAGGATTTTGTGGATTTCGGGCCATAAAAGATAAATCATTTACATTTCTAATTTTAAAAAAGTAGAATACCATTGCAATGAAATAAAAGCACAGTCAAAAGTATTTCACTTATATTTTCACATTAAATACAAAAGCATAGGAGAAAAAAGAAAAAAATTATGTGAAGACTAGCAAAGCAAATGGTTTCAAAATTTCCTTTTTCTAATTTTGAAAGCATGTTCAATGGTGATTTGTTTTAAAATATTACTTTTTTCTGCTTTCAGTTTTTTTCTTTTCTTTTCTTTCTTTCTTTATTTGTTTATTTTTGCAAATTGTATATTATCATTAATTCTTGTTTTGTTACAGAACTTTGCTGTTCTAAAAATTTAAGGTATTCTTCTCCTAACTTTAAACTTTTATCTAATGGATTTTATTATTATTGTTATTACCAAAGTTTTCATCATCATCACCAGAATCATATTTATCTTTGGATTCAAGACACTTTTCAACAATTTCATCACTGACAGATGACTGTGAATTTCATTATTTACATCAGATTAGGTGTGTGGATTTCGGATGTTTGCAGATTTTAGGTCGGCGGATTTTTGGCTCTCGACTGTATATACATATATATATATACACTCACTTGCAAAAGTTAAGTACGGTGAGGAAAATGCTAATTTCCGGAAGCCAATCAGAATTGAAGAGGATGCAATTCACTCTGCAGAGGTAGATGGAAGTATGCAAATATGTTAGGTAACAGCTAATCGCACTTTCATGTCAAAAAATATGCAAAAAGGGCAGTCTTATAAGATGCCAGTTTTATGAGGGGTTACAGAAGTTGATTGTAGTGCTGATAGAAGGTGTTTAAAACTTTCGTACAATTTGTTTTCAAGACATACGTGTCTCTATGACTTCCAGAAGATTCTGAACACTGGCAAGCTGTGGGGCGCATTGAGGCAGGACAGTCGATCACAGATGTTGCTCTTTTCTTCGACGTTCGTCATTCTGTAATTTCACATTTATGGAAACAATTCCAAACCACACAGACAGTTGTCCGAAGGCCCATAGCTGGTCACCCAAGGGTTACAACCCCTGCGGAAGATCGATATATTTCTATTTTAACCAAGCAGAATAGCAGAGCGACCTCCACACGTGTGACATCTATGGTTACAGCGTCCATTGATAAGGCGATATCTGCAGCTACTATACACTGAAGATTACATATGAGTGAACTGTAAGCCCGGATACCTCGAGTTTGTGTTTTTCTATCCGTCCAATCAAGAGGGGCACAATTAAAGTGGTGCCGAGAACATGTCAATTGGACTGTATCTGACTGGAGCAATGTCATGTTTACAGCTGAGTCAAGATTTGCTCTTGTTGTATTGTTTTTGGGGGATAATGTTTTTACAAATCAAATGCAGTAATTTTTATTTTAATTGTTTTAACCATTAATTATTTATTTTCTAATGCTTGTAATTAACTTGGAAGTTTAATTTAAATACCTTTTGTCAGGAGATATAATGGTCTGGATGACTCTTCTTCTATAACTCAATAGCTTGTCTTTTTAAATTACTACTAATTACCCTTTTTTTTGTTGGGACTTTTTAAATAATGACCTTTTCTTTAAATTAATTCTGCCGTTGTTTGCCCTGTCTCCGGAGGTGTAAATTTAATTATCTTGTAAATTCTGTCGATTTTCTGCTGACTATTAAGTTTCCCTCTCTCTTCAATTGCCTAACTCATTTCTTGCAATATCTCTTGTTCATGTCCGGTTTTTAATTATTTTTACTCTCTTCTAATTTAATTTTTATTCCAAATTTTACCCAGGGTTGTCTCGGACGATTAGCTATCTCCCGCTAAAATTTTAGGAAATTTAATAACGTTTTTAATGCCTTTTTGATCAATTAAGCTTTTTTTCCCCATTTCAAGGTGGCCGTTCTTGCCTGCGTTTCTTCTCGGCCAAGTTCGTTTCTTTCCCGCGTGTAGTAGTCGCTGGCTGCCATTTTCTTCTTTCCTCTCTTTTTTCCCCCGACAATCGAATGTTCTCGAAGTTTCCTGGCTGAGATGGCGCACTCTGATTGGTCCCCGCGGTCGGCGTCTCCGCGAAGAATTTAACTAAAGACTCCGTAAAATTTTCCTGGGGGGATCTCGAACAAGATGCCTTTGACCAACTTAAGTCTGATTTAACGAAGGAACCTTGCTTAAAATTACCAGATTTCAATAAGCCCTTTTCTATCTGTACTGACGCGAGCAAGTTCGCATCAGTACAGACAGTTCTCATGCAAGAGGATGAAGCCGGTTTTCTGCACCCAGTCTGTTTTGCTTCCAAAAAATTTTCTGCCGCTGAAATAAATTATTCTGTTGTGGAGAAGGAAGCCTTGCTGTGGTTTTTGGTATTAATCAATTTAAACAGTACATTTATGGCACTCATGTAACTATTTTTTCTGACCAACAGTCACTTTCGCAACTTTTTAAATTGAAGGATCCCACCTCTCGCATAGCTCGTTGGATTATGACGTTACAACAATATGACTATACTATTGTACACAAACCCGGACGGTTAAACTTAATGGCAGACTTTCTTTCTAGAGAAGTTAACGTTGTTGATAAAGTTCCATTTAAGTGTGAAATTTTACCTTTGCCTGACCAGGACTTAATTAAATTACAACAGGAAGACTCTTTTTGCCAAAAGATGGCGAGTAATATTTCGCAAGATCCCTTTTTCACTCATAAGTCGAATAAATTTTTTTTTCAACAAAATGTTCTTGTTTGCCAATCTACTGATGCAAATTTTTCCCATATTCGACTTGTTGTCCCTCACTCTCTTGTTCAGAAAGTTCTTCAAGCCTGCCATGACAACAAAACTGTTGCGCATCCAGGTCTTTCTCGAACATTGCATCGGGTTAGGCAAAATTTTTTTTGGGTAGGTCTTTACAGTAATGTAAAAAATTATGTGATGTCTTGCCATTCTTGTTTACAAAGACGTGGTTTCAAAAAAGGTCAAAAGTCTCCCATCCAGGAGATCCCCACTGTTGATAGACCTTTCCAGAAATGTGCTATTGATGCGGTTGGTCCCTTCATTACCTCTAAACATGGGAACAAATTTTTAATTGTAATTACTGATTATTTTACTAGATTTCCTGAAGCTTACCCTGTTAAAGACATACAAAGTGCCACAGTAGCTAGGGTTTTAGTGGACTTTATTTAGAGACATGGCATTATGGAGGTGCTGTACTCAGACAGGGGGTCCAATTTTCTCTCGCAGGCAATGGAGGAAGTCTATAAGGTCCTAGGAATCAAGAAAATGCACACTGTAGCCTATAATCCGCAAGGCAACGGGGTCGTTGAACGGTTGAACAAGGTTTTAGTAGACTCTTTAAGTCATTTGGTTAGTGAAACTCAGGAGGATTGGTGCGAACAGGTTCCTTTTGCTTTGCTGGCCTTTCGCACCGCCTACCACAGAACTATTCAAAACACTCCTGCTTTTCTCACCTATGGTAGAGATCTGGTGTTGCCATATGACCTGATTTTTTCATCTAAATTCAGGACATATGCCGACACTAGATCCTATGCTCAGGAAATTGTCACCAATCTCCAGAACACTTTTCCAATAATTAAAGATCGCCTTGAAGTTGCCCCTCATAACCAAGCTAACTCTGCTCCTACAAAATTTAACTTAAAAGACATTAAAGTTGGTGACACTGTCTTCTTACACACACCTGCACATAAACCTAATTTGTCGAAAAAGCTTTGTAAATTCAATAAGGGTCCCTATCGCGTTTTAAAGCAATGTTCTCCTGTTTTATTTTTGATTTCTCTTTTAACTAACCCTTCAGATGTTCAAAAGGTACATGTCAATAGAATTTTTAAAGTTGTTGATAGAGATGTTTTTCCTACTAGTAATAACATCTTGCCACACACTCCTGAGTCTGTTTTACCTGAGTCTACCCCTTCGTCTTCAACTGAGGATTGGGAAGCGAAGATGTTGAAAGAGTACCCAAACCCCTTTCTTCCTTATGATCCCACTTGGGATGACAGTTTTGGTAGTTTTCAAGCTTCTCCTATGCCGCCTGTTGTAGCCCTGTCTGATGCAGAACCTGATACTGATTTTTTTAGAGATACTGTTGTGTCCCCTGTTTCTTTTTTAAGTTCAAATGGTGATGATATTGATGCCGCAACCCCATCTTCGATTTCTCCAGGCCTGTCTAGCTCCACTAGTAGTCATGGGTATAATCTTAGGCCACGTGATCAATTTGGCTTTGTAATTAAAAAGTAGTGCTGGGTCTTTTATTTGCGAATCATTTTTTCCTTTTTGAATTTGGTGTCATTTTAGTATTGTATTTTTTTTTTTTAGTGTTTGCATTTGTGTTTACCTTTTTTCGTTTACTTTTAGTTTCTTGTGGGTGGGGTGTTTTGTTTACTTGTTTGTTGGTATCAATCAAATTTTACCTGCACAATCTGTGTTATATGTTGTTACATTCCTTATACAAGTTCCTATTGAAGTAAATATTTTGTTTGATGTTTTGTGTTAACTGATGTAGTACCCTTTTGGTAGTACAAATTGTGTATGGCTAAGGGCCATTGCAATAATTCATGTGATATTTTTTTTTTTTTTACCTTTTATTACTGTATAACCACATGAAAGTTTTCTTAAAATACTTTTACCTGATTATGTCAAAAAAAAAAAAAAAACTTGTACTGGAATTGTCAAATCAGTGCAGAAATTTCTGGGTTCCAACTTTTGTTCTCTCTGTAATGGCTTGAGGAAAATTTTAAAATTGTTAACTTTGCTGGTGTAGACAATCCCAGGGCCTTTATCTAAGAAACTTAGGGTTCAAAAATTTTTTTTCTCACTTTGTTTACAATAAGTAATTCTTTTGTTACTACCAACCTTCTGGTTACCTTTTGTTAAATGGGGGGGGGTGTTTGCTTTAAGTTATTCATGCTGGTTTGGGTTGTTTTCATAAAATTACCTTGTTTTGTTTTGTTTTCCTCTTTGGAGAAAATGATTAGTGTCCAGATGTGTTTCTAGAGCCTTCTTGGTCACTTGAATTAACCTCCATGTTTGGTGGTAATTGATCTTGGGTCACAATTGGGCTGGTGTTTAGCCTATTGTACTCAGACCAATTGCTGCTGGATGTGGGATTGTTCAGGGATCATTTCTCTCCTGTCTCCTAATGTTTTTACCAACTTAACCTCTAATTTGATGCATTAATTGGGTTTTTTCTTACTCTACAAATTTGGGATTGTCATGCCCCTATCAAAATTTTTTTTCTCAGCTTTCTTTGAAAGGGGGGTGGTTCAACATCCTAGGTACTTGTCCGCCCTTGCCTGCTAGTGGTCTTGTATTCAATACATAACACTGACTAGCTTTTTATTTACTTTTGGAAATCTCTGAACTGATTTTTACCCACGCTTGTGACAACAAACTCCACGTAGTGACTACTTATACGAGGACTTTACAAAATTTTGCTACTGACCACTTCCTTGGACTCTAAATCATCATGGTCAGAATTGCGTATTACCCTTTTGTACCAAAAATTTTTATCTTTTTGTCTTCGTTTAATGTTGTTCTGTCATGTTTTATATGTCGTACTACATATATACTGTATGTTTTTGTTGTGAAGGAATGTGCAGGTAAAACTTTGCCTTTTGATTGATTTTTTTTTCTTTATGGAATATGTAGGTATAGGGTTGAAATTTTTTTTAAAGTGTCCTGACTTGGGACACAGGTTCTTGATGGTTATTTGAGGTATTTTGCATTATGCAAAACTTTTTTTTCTTGCTGCCATGGCTGGTCTTCCCCAGGTTTGGGTGTCAAATTGGAATTATACGCTGCTTCTCAAGACATTTCACCAGTCTGTTCCTGGCTTCTCCACGAAAAATTTTTTACTTCGTAAAAAATTTTTTTGGGGGAGAAGGAAGGATAATATGTTGTATTGTTTCTGGGGGATTATGTTTTTACAAATCAAATGCAGTAAATTTTTATTTTAATTGTTTTAACCATTAATTATTTATTTTCTAATGCGTGTAATTAACTTGGAAGTTTAATTTAAATACCTTTTGTCAGGAGATATAATGGTCTGGATGACTCTTCTTCTATAACTCGATAGCTTGTCTTTTTAAATTACTACTAATTACCCTTTTTTTTGTTGGGATTTTTTAAATAATGACCTTTTCTTTAAATTAATTCTGCCGTTGTTTGCCCTGTCTCCGGAGGTGTAAATTTAATTATCTTGTAAATTCTGTCGATTTTCTGCTGACTATTATGTTTCCCTCTCTCTTCAATTGCCTAACTCATTTCTTGCAATATCTCTTGTTCATGTCCGGTTTTTAATTATTTTTACTCTCTTCTAATTTAAATTTTTATTCCAAATTTTACCCAGGGTTGTCTCGGACGATTAGCTATCTCCCGCTAAAATTTTAGGAAATTTAATAACGTTTTTAATGCCTTTTTGATCAATTAAGCTTTTTTTTCCCATTTCAAGATGGCCGTTCTTGCCTGCGTTTCTTCTCGGCCAAGTTCGTTTCTTTCCCGCGTGTAGTAGTCGCTGGCCGCCATTTTCTTCTTTCCTCTCTTCCTTCCCCCGACAATCGAATGTTCTCGAAGTTTCCCGGCTGAGATGGCGCGCTCTGATTGGTCCCCGCGGTCGGCGTCTCGGCGAAGCTCCTCAAGCGTGGGGGGAAAGCGTTTTTTCTGAGTGCTGTGGTGGTGCTGCTAGGACGTATCTTGACCGGAGTTTCATCGCGCATTTTAGGGGCCTAGTTCGGCATATCTGTCGTCACTTACAACAAGTTCATTATGTGAAGTTTTAGCCTGTAGGCCAGAGGGCCTGATAAAACGTTGGATCATCAGAACAGCAGATTTTATTTTTACAATGCCGGGTAACCCATTATTTTTTTTTGGCGTGGCGAGCGAGCGAACCCCCTTGATGTAAATTCACGCGCAGCTAGCGCCTTCTCCATTTTGTGAAGCAGCGCGTGACCCCTGCCCGGCCCACGATAGAGTCATCTTAGCCACATCGAGAGATGTCTGAATGTCCTGCCGAACGATGTCCTTGGGAAATCTTCGAACACCAGCAGCTGAATCCCGGTAGTAAGATCGTTGCCTTTTATTTCCATCTGCAAGGATCCGGCCCACCCAGGAAGTCGATTCACTACTCACCTAACCACCATGTTCACCGTACCGATTGAAGATCCCTAAAATTTTATTAGCTTTTCATCTTTGAAAGAAAGGGGGGGAATTGAAGACAACTGTAAATGCTAAATTTTCTTTTTCTACTTTGAGTACTATCCTGATGTATAACTTCCAGTAACGCCATGTTTAATTTTTTTTTTGTTAAATGATAATTGTGGATGCTATGTTATTTTTCTTACCTAGTTAATTCTTGGAGGGGCATAAAATCTGTCTTATTTTCTGGCTTGGCCTATGCTAATCTCTGTAATTACTTGTTTGAGTTGTTCTGCACATCCATGAGTTTGCTGCACCCTTTGGTGTAAAAATTGCAAAGTTCCCCTTTTTATTTATTTTGTTAACTGTTTAAACTCATCTGTTGGATTGTACAAGTGGGGTTTCAAGTTACAGTTAAGGATTTTGTGCGGGATTTTCATCAGATGCCTTGTGTGGCTTGGGGAAGGTGGGGACTTGTTTGCCCAAATTTTTCTTTTCTTTTTCTTTGATAGGATAAAAATTTTTTTTTATGCTGCAGCAGAGCCATTTAACTTAAATTTTGGATCCAATCGAGCTACTTTTGTCATGATAATTTTATTAAGCATTACCTTTCTTTTTTTTTCTTTTTTTTTACTTTTCAATTTACAAGGGCTAATAATGGGAAATTAAAGCACTCTAACATTTTTGTTTTATTGAGCATTACTACCAAGCGCTGTAATACCCCTGCACTGTGTTTTACTTACTTTTATTTCTAAATGCTGATGTCGTGAGGCCACTAGTTGTTTACCCCTGTTATTGTTGAATAAAATTGGTATTTTGGTGATCTAATGCAATGTCTCTGTGTTTATTTTACCACACTTCTAACACACACTTCAGGCAAGGCTAGGATCATTGGGTTATTTATCTACTTCAACAGTCACAACGCATGGAAAAATCTTAATTCTGTTTTGGAAACTTGCTCAATTTAAAAATCTAAATTTTAACCTAGCTAAACTAATTTTCACGGCAGTAGTAGCAGAATACTACACTCTGGAGCCAGATGACAAGTGCATAAGGATATGGCGTGAACAAGGAACACGCAATGAGCTCCAAAACATCACGCATTCCGAGGCAGAAGCATTATGGTGTGGGCAGTAGAAATGAGACGGGCTCAGCCCGAGCCCGGGCCCGACTCGGGCTCGTGAAAAATTTCTCCTTTGTTGAACATTATCCTAGAAACAGATTTTAAAAAGTGATTCATGGGATAAATAGACGTACTTATTTTAAAAAATAGCGGCACGGGGGACTAGAAGGTATGTGAAGCTCCAAAATTTATTGTATCTTATTAATGAAGTAATTAATTTTATTTGTCTTTAGCTGAAATTTCGGGCTCGGGCTCCAACTTTAATAATATTGCTCGGCTCGGGCGGGCTCGGATTAAAAGTCTTCGGGCTCGGGCTTCAAAAAATGAGCCCGAACTCATCTCTAGTGAGCAGGGATTTCATAAGGATGCCGCACCGACCTGCACATCTTTAAGCGGATACTGTGACGGCTGTCCGGTATCGAGAAGAAGTCTTAGAACCCATTATGAGATTGTACGCTGCAGCATTTCGCCCTACTTTTGTTTTAATGGACAATAACGCATGTCCCCATATAACTGACATTGTCGATGACTACCTGGAGAGTGAAGGGATTGTGCGTATGGCATGGCCAGCACATTCGCTTGATCTTAATCCCATTGAAAATCTTTGGGATGCTCTCGGTCGTGCTGTATCTTCCCATTTCCCACCTCCAGCCACTCTTATTAAGTCACTAAGGGAGGGGACAGGGAGGAGTATCCCCTGCCAAAAATTTATCCCAGTTGGCAAAGTCCCATTCTTCACTTAGTAAAACTATGTTTCAATTGAAGGAAAAAAAAATCTGATGTGTCCAACACATGACTTCCTTGCACGTCCATTAGATCAAAAATATTTTTGACGCACTTCCTCTAAACTTATTTGTTTGAAAGAGATAAAATATCAATAATAGTAAGGTTTAGCGATTTCCAGCCAAATAGTTCGATATCGCCAAGCTGAGTTCAATTTGAAAGATTTCCTTCTGACACTTTATTTGGCGATATTTCACCAAAAGCCGACAAACTTGAGATAGTCTGCGAGATTTTGGGGATAGCCAAAGTAGTCATTGACCACAGACTTTCAATGAATTGAATGCATCCATACACCTCAATGTATTCAAAGTCATTTGGCTCACCCTGTAAATAAATTCTCAGTCGATTGCTGTCAAAAAAGATATTGAAAACAGTTAGATATTACAATAGTTCTAAATACAAAAGTTAAAAAATCTACGGGTTAGTTTTAGAGTTATACAAAATACGAAATAATTTTTAGCGCCAAATTTGGCGATATTTCGGCGAAACTCGTCAATATCGACGACATTTGGCGAGATTTTAAGCATGACCAAACAATTACAGATTATCGCCAAATTTGGCGATATTTCGCCAAAACTCGCCAAGAATGATGAAATGGCGATACTTTGGGCATGGACCAAATGACTGACTATCGCCAAATTTGGCGATATTTCGCCAAAACTCGCCAAGGTCGAATACAGACGGCGAGATTTTGGGCATGTACCAAACAATGACTATCTACAGTAGTATTATATTCAAGATGTCCATAGACATTAAAGTACTGAAATTCTTTCCGGTGGTCCTGTAAATTGGGTAGATTGGAACCAAAAATCGAGATGCACAACTAGATGTTACAACATTCTTATATATGAAATTTCATAATAGTTTTTGAGATTTGAGAGTTAAATATGCACACACGTACATCAAAAGTCGCCAAGCTTGGCGACTTTTGGCATAGTTCTTGAGGGAGGCACGTGACCGTGGTCGGACCATTACCTAACTTATGTGGTAGGACGGTATTGTGCTTGAAATGGATGAATGCCCCTAAAATTGCCATTGACCGTAATGTATTGGAAATCTTTTGAGTGTTCCTGTAGCAGAACTATAAATGATAAAGACACTTTTTTTTAATGGAGAAATTCATTTTCTAACTCTTTACAGCATATATCACTTCTCAGTCGTTTGAAATAGCCCAATACCTCTAAAAAACGCTTTGATGAATTGCGGCCCTTAGAGCGTAATGTATTTCGAATCTTTTGGCCGGTCCTGTAGATAAACTATTCAGTCGAATGGAACCGAAAGGGGAGGTGCACAACTAGATGTTACAACAATCCTAAATATAAAGTTTCAACATTGTACGCCTAACAGTTTTTGAGATATGCGAGTTTAATGAATTTCGGCCCATTGAGCGTAATGTATTTCGAATGTTTTGGGCAGTCCTGTAGATAAACTATCCAGTCGAATGGAACCAAAAGGGGAGGTGCACTACTAGATGTTGCAACTATCCAAAATATGAAGTTTCGAAATTCTACGCCTAATAGCTTTTGAGTTAGGCGAGTTTAATGAATTTCGGCCCATAGAGCGTAATGTATTTCGAATCTTTTGGGCGGTCCTGTACATAAACTATCTATTCGATTGCCACCAAAAGGGGAGGTGCACAACTAGATCATAGAACAATCCTAAATATCAAATCTCAACATTTTACGACCAATAGTTTTTGAGATATGCGAGTTACATACATACGTACGTACGTACGTACATACGTACGTACGTACAGACAGCATGGAAAAACTGGACACAGTAGACTCGCCGCTGGTCAAAATGAGTTGCAGACGCGTTAATATGATCGTGCATGCTAGCCTACGATGGATGCATCGAAAAAATTTTTAAAATTAAATTTAGAGGTAGTCAAAATCGGTTTTTTTGCCGAAATTTGGCCCCCAAAATTTTTCGGGATCACATTACTTCCTTATACTACGTACAAGGAAGTAAAAATGTATTTTGACTCGAACTTCAAAATCTTATTTTTTTTTTTTTTTTTCTACTATCATTTTCTGTGAAAAAATTTGCAGAATTCAGTAAATAATCGCCAGTTACATCAGTTTGGTGACAACTGCCAATTGCAACTTTGGCAACAGCCTAAAGTGCAACAGCCTAATGCACTTGGTGCATTAGGTGCAACAGCCTAATTCACTTGGTGCATTAGGTGCAACAGCCAATGTGCGGCGATTGCGGCAACCCTTAATTTTTAATCCAGTTTTGTATATAATCAGTTGTCCTATGTGTTTCTGTTTAATAAAGATGTTGTGTCAAATAGACACTCTTTTCATTTTCTTAACTCCACTCGTGCCTGTGGCTCACAGTTGGTTATGGGCCCAGGCCAAGCACTTAGAAAATGAATCTAATTAAAAGTTAAATTGCTAATTTGAATTTAATTTGAATTATGTTTTTTCTGAGATTGAAGTTTTTCGTTTTAAGTTTGATCAACTATGGAAGAAACATCTACAATGAGCATTCCGAAACTGGTAAATTCCCAGAATTTCCATGAATGGAAATTGGACATTGAAATGCTTCTGCGAGACAGAGGACTTTTCGGCTTTATATCGGGAACAGAGGTCGCCCCCGGTAACAAAGCAAAACCGAAAGAGATAAATGATTTTCAATGCAGAAAAGACCGTGCACTCGCAACTATTTATTTAGCTTTAGATGCATCAATCAAACGGATAATTGCGAATGAAAAAGATCCTGCAAAAGCGTAGAAGATATTAAAAGACAATTTTGAACCCTCTTCGAAGGCGTTGATTGGTCGATTAATGACAGAGTTCTTTAGCACACAGATGAATCATGATGAAAACTCCGCAATTTACATCACGAGATTGCAGGATCTTGTTACACAACTCAGTAACATTAATTGTGCTCTCGATGACAAGCACGTTGCATACAAAATTATATCAAATTTACCGGAACGTTTCAACCTTATTGTGCAGCAGCTTTATCAACTTTCCAATGAAGATTTTACTACGGAGCGTGTTTCCCAGGCCATATTAGCTGAAGATGAACGGATGTAGAACATGAACAAAAGTGTAGAAAATATTTCGGGTGCTTTCATTTCTAATGTAAAAGATAATACAAAGTGTGCATCGAATAGTAATTTTAAGAAAAATGATGATGACGCCATGAGAACAGTGAAGTGTTTTAATTGTGGTCATTTAGAAAATCATTCTGCGCATTCATTCGTGTTCGAAACAGAAAACGTTCGGATATTCGAGCTTCTGTAGTCGGAACGATAACTTTCGCGGTCGAGGGAAAAATAAAGGTAAGGCAAATTTTCCTAAATTTTTTATGATGTATGCTTGTGATGAAGACACAGGTGAGAAAACTTTCATTTTTGATTTGGGTGCTACGCATCACTTTTGTAACGATAGAAATTTATTCAGTGATTTTCATGAAATTCAAAAGAATGTTAAGCACGGGAAAAGTTATTTAACTGCAAAAGGTATAGGTTCTGTAGAAATTTCTCTTAACGGGGTAGTTAATCGAGAACAACCAGTTTGATTAAAAAATGTTTATTATGTCCCAGAGATAAGTAGGAACTTAATTAGCTTAGGTCTTATTGAAAAAGCAGGTTATACTTTTGTCGGCAAAAAGATATATTTATCCATTTATTGTGCAAACAGAGAGTTATTTCTTAAGATTGCAAATTGGAATTCAATTTATCCTGTTCGTGGTGTTAGACGAAAACAGGAAGCAAACTCGTATTTAATTTTGCCGAAAAACTCACTTAAATTATGGCATGAAAGATGTGTGCATATTAATAAGGAAACTGTTTATAGAAAGATTAAATCAAAAACAGTGTTAGGTGTTTCAGATGTAATTAAAGAGGAGTTTTCTTGTCATGAATGTATTCAAGGAAAATTACGTAGGGGACTATTTAAAAGGTTAAAAGGGATTCGAAGCAAACAACCCTTAGAATTAATTCATATCGATTTATGGGGACTCGCCCCTAAACCTAGTAATGGAAGTGCTAGATATTTTTTAGGTATTGTAGATGTTTATTCTAGATGGCTAACAATTTATACACACAAACATGAGGCAGTTAAAAGTGTACAACATTTTATTTCGCACTCCGAAAGAAAACTAAATCGTTAAGAAATTAATGTAAGATCAGATAACGGGCTTGAGTTTGTTAATAAGGAATTGAGTGATTATTTTTCCAAACTTGGAATTAATCACTAACGTTCTAATGTCGCTTCTCCCAAAATAAATGGTGTTGCGGAGAAAATTAACGGCGATTCGATGAACATTGTACGAATGTCGTTGTTACCTTCGAAATTAAAATCCGGATTTTGGGGTGAAGCCCTTATGTACTACACGCATGTTAGAAATAGAATGCCTCACTCTACTGATAAAGAGAAAACTCTGTTTGAAAAGTGGTTTGGATGGAAACCGAACATTTCGTATTTTAGAACTTTTGGGAATTTATGTTTTTTCCATGTAAATAAAATATATCATAACAAGTTAGAACCCATAGCTCAGAAGGGGATATTTGTGGGTTACGCTGTTCATACGAAAGGATATAGAATTTACGATCCTAAGAAACACTGCATTATGGAACTAAAACACGTTAAATTTGATGAATCAATTATTGGGGTTGATGGTGTAAAATAAAGCTGTCATTATCATACGCGAACTTTCGATTTCAAATTTTCCGATGATGAGTCTGACCAGGGATGTACCCAGAAAAAAATTTCGGAGGGGGTCCAAACGCTGAAAAAATTAAGAATTTTCCACAGAAAGAATTCATCATTATTACTTTGCTAACAAAAATCGAAATTTCGGGAGGCGTCCGGACCCCCTGGACCACCCCCTTGGGTACGTCCTTGAGTCTGACCTAATTTTACCTCCCAAATCAAACAATGGAATGCAAAATAAAACAGATGCCTCATTAGCGCCACAATCTCTGGCACCATCCGATGAGCAAGCGTCAAATAGTTCACAGAGTAATAAACACTTGAAGCCAGACAGTAATTTGAAATGAGTAATTGGAAAAGAGAAAAGGTTAAAAGGAAGACGGGAAACAGGATAGATGTTTATTATTATAGTCCAGATAATGAGAAATGCCAATCTTTAACAGATGTAAAAAGATTAATGATGGATAAGAATTTAGATTTGAATTTGAGTCAGTTTAACTTTAAGCCTTTAAATAAAACGAAACCTGAAAACGAAGTTGAGATTTCTAGGGAAAACCAGGTCAAGGAAGAAAATTGCAATTTAAAAGATCAGACTAAAAGCGATGTAGAATTAATGGCACTTACGGTAGAAATACCGAATAATTTTAATGATGTTCAGTTATCTCTGGATAAAATTGAATGGGAAGAGGCAATGACAGAGGAATTGGAAACTATTGAACGATGGGATGTTTGGGAATTAGTGCCGCGAGATACCACAAAAAGAGTTATAACATCAAAGTGGGTATACACTTTGAAAACCGATTCAGATGGTAAAATTAAAAGATACAAGGCTAGGTTAGTCGCTCATGGACATAAACAAAAATATGGGACCGATTATGAATCTAATTTTTTGCCAGTTATAGAATTTTCATTTATTAAATTGTTTTGCATTTTACTTGTTATTCTGCATGGCTGGCGATATCAGCATTTTGATGTTAAATGTACTTACTTGTATGGAACTTTATCTGAAAATATTTTTATGGAAATACCTGATGGTTATGAAATAAGTAATGCACACAATGGTGACATGGTATTAAAACTCAATAAAGCTCTGTATGGTTTAAAACAAAGTGGAAAAAACTGGTACGAAAATTTAACAGAGACTTTAAAATATTTGCAGTTTGTCCAATCTCAGTACAATCCATGTATATTTAATATGGATGGTAATTGTGTAATCTTATTATATGTTGATGATCTTATTATTTTTGCTAAGAATGATATTATTTTGAATCAAGTTTTTAATTCTTTATCTGCTTATTATGATATATGTAATTTAGGTGACATTAGTAATCTTTTGTGTGTTCAGTTTGAAAATTGTAATGGTAAAATTTATATGCATCAGTTTAATATTATATTGATAAATTGTTGAAATTATATAATATTGATTTAATTGTCAAAGTTTATACTCCTTTAGATCAGGGCTGGGGAGTAGCGAGCTACAAGTAGTGAAACTACAGTAGTCGCTACTTTTTTTTATAGTTTGTAGCAGGGTTGGCTTTTTACCGGTAAAAACTGGTTTTTACCAGGGCATGGTAAAAACTAGGTTTTTACCGGTAAAAACCTGGGAAAAAGGGGTAAAAACCTAATGATACAATAAACTCCCTGAGTCATGAACTGTATATGCTATTTATAAAACTGTATTTTCATGTAATTGATGTGGATGTATCATCATCAGGACATCCTGATGATGCAAACTACATTATGTAATAAATAATATTTGTAAGCATTTGGTTTTCATTAAAATGATTAAGATAAGTTAAGTGTAATAAAAGTATATTTACAATTTTCTTTTAAGTAAAAATTATTAAACAAGCCTGCATTACATAATTGTAATAAATATTGTAATGTGCCTTCTCATAATAGTTTTAATAAGATTGATAATGATAAATGTACATTATCTATAAATTTGAATTCTTGTAAGATGAAAACATGGATGAAAGTTTTCAGAGTTTATTATATTCCTTAAAATGAACTATTTTTGTATAGCATTCTTTACTTACCAAATCAGACACTGAATAAGGTGCATATTGTTATATAGAAATGGAAATAGCGATATTAAATGTCCTGAACTTTTATCCCTGAGAAAATGAAAAAATGGCAGATAAATCTTCATTGTTTGCTTGTGGATTAAGGCCGATTAACTGCACTAGGGTCCAGTCCTATAGGGGAATACCTTCCTATTTCTAAGGGATCCTAGCCAGTATTTATGCGCAGTTTTTGAAAAAAAAGAAAAAACGGAAAACTTCGAACAGCTAGATCAACAAGCAAGACCGGGATATGAACCTGGCATCTCCCACCATCCAGTTTCGAGAGCAGATCATCTCGAGAGCTCAGTCATTGGCTACTATTTGAGGTAGCCAATGGTAAATCTTCAAAAAAGTGAGGCAAATAATCTGAGGAGAGGAAAATCTTCAAAAAATAGTCAAACTAATAAGTTTTTCTCAAAGGTTGTAAAAACCCTGGTAAAAACATGTTTTTCCAAAGACGGTAAAAACCATAGTAAAAACCAGTAAATACCATCAGACGGTAAATACCGTCCAACCCTGGTTTGTAGTGTAGCACGCTACTTTTTTAAAAAAGTAGTGTAGTGTGTAGTGCGCTACAAAAAATCAGTAGTTTGTAGCGCATTTTGGAAGCTACTTTTTTAGCTACTTTTCCCAGTCATCACTACCGGCGATTGATCACGTGGTGCAATTGTTCTTTTTTCTGACTACAAGCATAGAACTGGAACGGATGCTTGAAAGAACACCCAATCCCTCCCCCGCCCCTCCCCATGAGGAGATCATAGAAATACACACCGTGTGTATTATACTTTTATGGAGGGGGGGCTCGCTAATTGTGAAAACCGACTATATATCCTATATATCATGTCAGATTTGAAAGGATATCGCCTACAGGAAGTTCACGAAATACTGGACACTGAATCATTGGCAATCCTAGATCCTGGCAAGTGGACACTACATTGTATTTATGGGTGCAATAAAAAAAAAGACCAAAGAAAATTAATGTTGTTACAAAAGCATACAATTTACAGATATGTAAAATTCTTTTTCGAAAGCACAAAAATACTCACTTTTATGCACAGAAATAGATATTTTAAAAATTCAAACCTTATATGTATTCTAACTTTCAAAAAAGTCAACTTTTATGATCAAAACTTGATTCATCTGGGGAGTGCACATGCCCTCTCTGGATCTGCCAATGGGCCTTGCCTTAATATGAAGTTAAATGCAGCTATTTCTTCTTTTACACTCTCAGTCAGACTAGAGACATCAATGCAAATGCAAGCTGTTCTAATGATTTCTCTCTGACGTTCCCAGATTATCACACTGGCAAGGGGAGATGGGGGGGGGAATAGCCCGTGTCCCCAAATATCCCAATAATATAGATTAAAAATTCATATATACTGAAATAATAAGAATAATAAAAATAAAACAATTTCCTCTGTAACAGTTATTGTTGTCCATCACTGGATCAACTGGGAGACATTTTTCGATGGAGAACACGATTTGATCAAAGTACTGTAAATTGAAATGCCATTTTTTACCCCGAGTACCAGTGCCTTGTGTTTTATGTTTTAAAGAAGAAAGAAAATTACAAATTTTTTGTTGGTCCAGGAAAATTTTCTAGCACGCTAAGCTTGAGCGGCTTGTAGAAATAACCATACCAGACAGTGCCGGATTTAGAGGTGTGGAGGTCCTGGGGCAACAAAGGAGTGGTGGCCCCTAATTATTTCACAAACAAGTTAAGAATTTTTTCGAAGACAAGTGTGGCGAAGTGGGTTCACCGTTAACTTATAGCCTAGAGGTTCAGGGTTCGATTTCCGAGTTCGATATTCGTTAGGAAATTTTATGTAAAGATGTCTATTATGCAGGCCCATGCTGGCTCGGGAGGACAGGGGGACGTGTCCCCCTGCGCCCTCTACTTAAGGCGCCCTTTGTACCTTAAGCCAACAAAAGAAATTGCGAAAGAATTACATTTTTGTGTACAAGAAATTAACGTTGAAAAACTGTTTCAAACTAAAATATTTTTTTTCCTCGAATGCAAGGGCGGTTTAAACAGGGTGGGGTGGAGGGGGCAACTGCCCCCCACTTCCCCGAGTGAAAAGAAATTAATGTAAAAGATCCTATTTTACTACCATAAAATGGATGCATATGTCAATCTTCTAACTAACCCCCCCCCCGACAAAATTGAATTAATCCACCACTGCTTGAGTATTCTAGTTTTTAAAATACAAAAATTTAGATTTACTACACTATTACGAAGAATGACATGTACAAAAAGTTTAACATTTTAAATATCTATTAACTGTAATATTCCCTTTACTCGATTTCTACCTGGATATATTGTATTGTATTGCGGGATTAAGGCCAATTATCTGCACCAGGGATCTAGGCCTATGGGTGGGGTGCCCTCCGTGGGGGCCTTTCAAAGGGGTCCTAACCCGTATTTACGCTAAGTTTCGGAGGAAACTACGGAAAACTCCGAACGGTTAGGTCGGCAGACGAGACTGGTTTCGAACCAGGCACCTTCCGTCTTCCAGGTCAGTGCACTACAGACCATGCCACTGGTCAGGCCTACGCCACTGTGGATGAAGGACTAACAGTCTGTGTTTTCTGAATGGCATCGACCCTCAGTCTGCTTTTGCTTATATCAGTTAGTGGATTTTTTTGGTTGTCGATGGTAAAATACGATGTCTAAAAATATTCGTGGCATTTCAGATTAATAATGTAATTTACTTTGTTTTTCGCAAAGTCGTAGCTAGGTGTCATGAGGGCCCAGTGATGTATTATTGCAATTTTATGTGTGTGGGGGGGGGGAGATTCACACACACATCCCTACTAGCAATTTTGCTTGGGCCGTCATCGGCTGGTTGCGTGGCTGGTGGTAGCCAGAGCAAAATTGCTAGTAGGGATCCATTTTATGGACGTAATATATGATATTTTACTTTTTTTTTCTCAGGAGGGGTGATCTCCCCCTCTACCCCCCTTTAATCCTTCCTTGTGAGGGTCATTGTCAAGATCTGAATTTTGTACCCCTAAGACTTCTTCTTACTTACTATTATGCAGGGAAAGACTACCAAGAGTGCCATTCTGAGGCTCGCACCCCTGGCACCTGCCAACCTAGCCAGCTCCTATCTACGGCACTGATTTTGCAAATTAGTATTATGAAAGGTCTCCCTCACCCCCTCCAAATAAAATAAAATAAAATAAAATGGAAATGTCATTTTTGCAGAAACTTGAAAGCAATGGCGTTGCTAGGGGGGGGGGAAGCAGTTGCTCCCCTTAAATCTTTGATTCGCTGATTGGTGCAGTCGCATACAATGCAAACCTTTTTTTTTTTTTTAATCCCTGTACCTAATTAAGCCTTACAATTTTTTTAACCTTCAAAAGAGTAGTAGTGTTCCTTTGTAAAGACAACAACTTTGCTAGTTGAGCTCTTTAAAAAAAAAAAAAAAAAATCCCTTTTAGTAATATTATCATTTAACAAACTTTACAAGTTAGTAATTTTTTACAAGTACTTTTAACGACGTATAACGAAACACAAACACACCTATTCAGGGTGTCTACCAAATTTCTGAAATTCAATTTCCTGACTTTTTCCTGACTTTTGGGAGGTAGAAGGACCAGAAACGTATATAAGTTTCCATTTCCGGGAGGGGGGGATTTTAAATCTTATTGTTATTAGAGTTAATATTAATGTTTTAAAATATCTGCTGGGAGGCCCAGGCTCCCCGGAGGACTTCTTCGACGGACTTTCAGCAACCATTCTAATGAAGAGATAAGTCCTCCAAATTGAACACTATCCAATACTTTAAGTTCAAAAAATAAAACGAAACTCAAACAAAGAGCGCACACTTCCAATTGCTAGTGTTATATGCGAGCATGCATACATAAATATTGAAAAATATTAAGCAATAAAAATAAATACGTACGTGGAAAATAAAATGATTGAATAAATCACGTATGATCATCTACTAATCCCGTCCACAATACTTCTAGCACAAATTTTAGCCACATTCGTCCTTCTACACTTCAAATCCAGAACACTGAGTTAAAATAAATAATCAGTGAATGAAATTCTATTGCAAACCAGACAGATGATCACGCGCTGACGACAGCTTTTTTAACCTCCCGTCACGATGGATGAGCCCCCATTTTTCCCTCCTTATGCAAACACATGGCTTGAAGCTTTTGCGGTCTGAAAAATGTGTTGCAGTTGCTTTCGGTTTCGAGACTGACAAATAGGAAGGGTTTAAAAAAAGGGATACCGAAAAAAAAAAATGATTCTTTTGGTGAATTTTCCGGACCCATTATCCAATTTCCCGTTTTTTTCCAGACTTTCCGGACCCATTTTCCAATTTCCCGGCTTTTTCCAGACTTTCCGGAGCGGTAGACACCCTTCTATTTTATCCCAGACTCTCATAATAAAGTATTTTCACAGCAGGAAAAAAATTAATTTTTCAATAATATCATCCTTGTTAACATTTAAAAATGATTTAACAAAGAAATCCAAGTGCGAGAATATATCAAAATTCAGAGTCTACACTATTTTAGGTCTTCATAAACATTTTAATACTGAAAACTTTCATTTTACATTAAACTAAGAATACTCATATAAAGAATACTCATATATTTCAATAACATTAAAAATGAAAAGAAATGTTGAAATGTGGTGTTATGGCCAACTATCTGCGCGAGGGATCTAGGCCGAGGGGGGGGGGGCTTCGTGTGGAACTTGGCATAGAAAACTCGACATATAAAATCTGCATTGCACTTTAAATCACACTTCTTTACGGAAAACCGTTCCAGATTACCTTAACAATTATGAAAACAAATTAAACCAGCACATAAGCAATTGGTAAATCAGAAACGCTCCTGGCAAAATGGACACATAGTAATCATTTTATAAACTAAAACCATAATGAATTATGCTATTTGAAACATATTTTGATGATATTTGTGCAACAATATTGAAAATTTATTTTTATTCAGTACGGAAAAAAGTTGTATAAAATATAATCATGCTTTACATTTAATAGTGGAATAACACAGAAACAGATATACAATGCCAAAATTATCACTCTGAATTATTGTAGATATTTAAAGACAATTTTTAAAAATACTCAACATTTTCACTTTACATTAAAATAAGAATACTCAATAATATGAAAAATGGAAACAAAATGAATGAAATCTAATTCGAAATCATAGTCTACATCATATTATTTTTAAAACATATATAAAAACTCCACTGCACTCTAAATCACCCTTCTTTTTGGAAAATTCTTCCAGATTACCTTAACAATTATCAAAACAAATTAAACTAGCACACTAGCAATTGGTCAGAGACTCTTTGGCTAAATGGATACATAGTATTCATTTTATAAACTAAAACCATAATGAATTATGTTATTTGAAGTTTATTCTGATGATATTTGTGCAACAATATACGAAAATTAATTTTTATTCAGAACGGAAAAAAGTTGTATAAAATATGATTGTGATGACTGGGGTACGAAGGGTTTTTTGTTTAAAAGCCTTCTTATGATTACCATAGCCCGTTCGTGTAGACATAGTGCTAAAAGTTCTCCTTATTGAATTTGAAAAATATACATCCATCTAATGCAAGGTATCACTGAAATGTGCACATAAAAATTCAAGCTAAATAGTCAGCTTCAAACTTTCTAGCACATATTCATTCAAATTTCAATTAAGAACTGTACAATGCCAAAAAGTGTTTTGTGTGTACGAAGTCAATACTGAATCAGAATTATTTTCTCAGAGTTACATATACATATACTGTATAAATATTAACACTAAAATAGCTTTAATAATGTTTTATTATTTTTTTTCCTTCTAAATTTTAACGCAGGCCCCTAAAATGGTAGGAGCCCACAGGCGAAAGCCTACTCAGCCTAATGGGTAATCCGGCCCTGTTTAGGTATAGTCCCTCTTTCCCCATGACAGCCCCCTCCTTCCTCCTCTATAAGTTTTATGGTTTTGTAGCAGTTATGCTAGTTTGATATTCCATAAATAATAATTTACAAACATAGGTGCTTCATAGAGTGCTTTTACAGAAGAGAGAGACTATTTGCAAGTGTGGGGTGGAGGTGGGGGTCGAATACGAGTATATATGTATCACACACGCCCAATTCACACATTTTTCTATAAACCATTTTTTGATTTTGAGCGTTTTCTTTCATTGTGGGTTCGAGGCAACTACCCCATCCACCCTTACCTTAATCATGCTCGCTGCGACTCCCCTTTCCTTTGCCCTCTATGTATGGATGAATATGGATGAATGCACATATTTACAAAACGGCTGCATATTTTTCTGCCAAGGAACAACGACTGAGCACATAGTCAGAATATTGTATGCATAATTTAGCATTGTTATAAAATAAAGTAAATTAGTCAGAGACTAATGGTTTTCTAAAGAGGAATTCTCGGTAAAATCATACAAGCCGGTGCACACCCCATGTAAACACGGCGACAGCCGCTGGAGCTTGGCAACCGCCAAGCTCCAGCGACTGTCGCCAACCATTTTGCACGATCAGCATAGTATTTTATTACGTTAAAATTGCACATATATTCCACTTACAAAAACATTAAAACAAAATACAACGTCCATATTTAACCAAAAGAACGTCTGCAAATTCAGTAACAGGCAATTTAAAATGAGCAAACAGTGGACCGTTTTTAACTAAAAAAAATACAGTGGATTAAGCAACCTTGTTGTACAGTTATGTAAACTATGCAACCAGTGGATCGTTTTTAACTAAAAAAACCTCAGTGGATTCAGCAACCTAGTTGTACAGCTAATGTAAACCTGGTCAAACACTGGCCCGTTTTCAACTCAAAAAAACATCGGTGGATTAAACAACCTAGTTGTACATCTCTTATAAAGTCAGTATGATTAGAATAGCACGTAAATAGCACTTACGAAAACATAAACACCTCAAATATCAATTTAAAATTCACATTAAAAACCTTAAACATAGCAAAGATTCGTTAAAAAAGAGCACTTACCTTTATATTTTTTTAAATAACCGCTCAGAAATGTTCCCAACACCCACCGGCTTATAACGTAACACCAGCATGCTTTCTTTTATTTAGCTGTTATATTCACACTATATTTCTAACAAACACGCACAAATTCGTTTCATATATTAACATAACACATTTCATTCCCTTCCATCAATAACAGAAACAATTTCAAATTCCCAAACCTGACGAAACATGTATTCTTTATGGTTGCCAGTCACAAATACCACCGGCAGGTAACTTCACTTTGGCGGTGCATCGCTCACTCTAGCGTCAGAGTGTTCACCAAGGATTTGTAAACAAAAACATCGATATGTAAACAATGCACCGTATACGGAATATAGTCCGAATTCTCTTTCATCAACACAATATGATATGTATGCACATGATCAAGGCCTCTCTGAATTTTGGGCCTTGTCCAAGCTCGGCTTGGGCCCTCGTTTTTTTTCTTCCTTCTTTCTTGGCGAGATGGTTAATCTAGGCCCAGGGGGGTCATGACCACCGTGACCCCCCTCTGGAACCGCCACTGGCACCACATACGGCCAAGAGTAGCAAAATAATGAACCGAACAGAAATCTTGCAATTATGAAGCGAAATTCGCCTAAAACAACGAGTCTTCTTAAAGATTTCATGGTTTTCAAATGTTCATTTCAAAATGTTCGTATTTATGTGTAAACGAACAAAAATTTTTGAAAATCGTAGGGGGGCTGGGAGACAGCTAAGTAGTGCTCAGCCCGTCCCGCCCCCCCACCTCTCATTACGCCTTGATGGGGGAAAGAGTTTTATATGTAAAGAGAGAAGATATGAGCAAGCAATTATAAAATATAATCCAGAAGTTGTGCTGCTCGAAGATTTTTATGAAATCATTTTTTATTTAGCTCTTAACTGTAGCTAAATCAGAAACGTTAAGCGTTCGATATTAGTAAAGTTTTGATAAAGCGTATAAAGAAATGAATACTATCTATATCCGAAACTGTATTAAACATCAATTTTCATCTATCTCACAAGGTTCTTTATGATTTAAAATCTTCAAACTTAAATTTGACAATCAATTTTCTGCCTTGAATTGTTTTTAAGTCACATTTAAACGGTTTATTTTCAGCATCGAAACTTAATACTGCTGGGAAATGGGAATGTCACAATCGTTTGCAGTTTTGCACAATGGGAAAATCTCCCTTATGGTCAGACGTCTACAGAAGAGTCTGCATCTCACAATAGAAGAAAAGTGAAAGCTTTTGCTGTACTGATTTTAAAAAAAAGATTACATTACGTGAGAACGAACCTCCTAAAAAAAACGCAGTCTTCTCCCTACTAGAAAGCAATTCCATCATCAATTGTGTCACGGTGTAAAATCTGAAGGGTTCTTGTGTGGGAAAACACCCGTTTCTTTTTGCCTAGCTATCTGATGGTCATTTGTTTGTGCTTGCGCTCTTGATAAAGAAGGTTGACATCCGTGCCTTACGGCATTACAGGCGCCCAACGTAATTCCTGAATCCCTGTGAAAGAAAAAGCGGAGTGGGAGACAGAAGAAGCTAGCGATACATCCTCTATTTTTAGGATTCTTAAGTTTAACCGATTTGGAGGAAGAAATATGATTTGACACAAAAAAGTTGGAGTGAAATTTTTGAAGGGGCTCAGCCCCCTGAATAAAAATATTGGGGGGGCTAAAGCCCCTTCAAGCCCCATGAAGTCGGCGCCTATGGAAATATGTATATGTTTTAATAAGGTGTTTAGATAAGTGTTTCATAGTTTTGGGTATTTTGTTCCCTATGTATCTACTTATGCTTATGTTTTGTTTTTGTTCTTTTTGGTGAGGAAAAAAAAAAGTCGCTGAGGTTAGACGTTGGCGACAGAAAAAAGTCGCCAACCCAACCTGCTCCCGCTTACGGTATTATTCTGATATTTTTCAGAGTTACAATCAAACTAAGAGCAAGAGAGCATACTGATATCTTCCTAAATTGTGATGACATACTTCAGATTTAATACATACAATGAACGAGTAAGACAAAATACATTATTTTTTTTTCCTTACCGCCATATTACATTAGCAAGGTGTAAAAAATTTGACACCTTTAATTACAACAAATCCATGGTGACACTTTTAATTGTTACTGTAAATAAAATAAATAAAAATACAATGAGTAGTCATTTATGATAAACATTCTTTGAAATTTGGTAGCACCACATCAATAACATAAAAACTTTAATTTCAAAACAAAAACGTCAAAACATAGATAAACGCTAGCAGAAGCACAGGACCACATATTATTTGAGCAATGCCATCTCAGTTTATAAAAGTTGTACCCGGACTGACAACATTCCATGATGATTACGCAATCAGAACATCAACAATTTTCGGGTGCAGAACCTCAATTTGAAGATGTTTTTTAATTTGTCCCCAAACTCTTAAAGAGGGTACAAAATTTAATTTCTAACACTTATTTCTTCGTCAATTTTAAAAAAATCGTCATGTTTCCATCATTCTATAAATGTTAATAACTCTTAGTTCAGTGGTCCCCAACTCCCGGTCCGCAGGCACGTAGCCAAGGGAAGGAGGCTTGGGGGACTTCAGCCCCCTGGGGGTTCCCCGCCCCGAAGGTTCAAATATTCATGTTCATATGCAGGCCCAAATTCAGAAAAAAGGGCTCGAGCCCCTCAATTACTTCTTAACTTTTCGAGGACAAACCGGAAAAAAACACAGAAATTGGGGACTGTCCTCTTTCGCCGTCTTGCCTGACAGCTTCAGGTTAATTGGCTCTATTAATGTTCTTCAATGGGAAACACCGGAGTTTCAAGATTCAAAAAAAGTATTAAATTCAATTTTTTGGATGATTGTAATGTATGGAATTTCTTATGCAGACTTTCGACTTTTGAATCCCAGGTGGGGTTTACGACAAACTCGTTGCAGGAGTTTATTGTAAAGCCGGATTCATACTGGCCGTACCGCACCGCTAAGACGCCGCAATGACGTCACGTGGCGGAGCAACACGGCGCCCGCGCGCGAGCGCCGAGGGTTTGCGCATTATCTGGCGAGAACAGATATTCCGCAGCGACCGCAAAGCTACAGCCAATTACAGAAGAGCTTTTACAGCTACAGCCAATTACAGAAGAGCATTGGTGTATTTACTTGCGGCAAGGCAAGCTCGCCGCGAGGACAGCCAGGGCCCGTTCGAGAATTCACCGGTTGGTTATGCACCGGTGCTACCGGTTGCGCTCATTCTTTGGTGAAGTGACGTCACGGTTGTCAACCGGTTTCGGTCATCCTCACCACATCCAATTCCAAGCCAAGAAAACAAAAATAAACACTGGCAACACTACGCTAATAACCGGAATAACCCACCTCGCTAGCAGGGTCATTCTGGTTGCGCTCTGGTCACGCTGAGCAGACAACCGCTACATGACCGAAACGTTTTCGAACGCGGTTAATTCCAGAGCTCCGCCCAACGCTCCGCCTTTTCGAACGCTCTGGTCGTGCACCGGTGTTACCGGTGCGCAACCGATGAATTCTCGAACGCGCCCCCAATGGTCCAAAACGGCGAAACAGTACGGCATGGTTGCGGTGCGGCGCGTCAGATATGAATCCACCTTAAGAAAACTGGAATGCGTTTGTTCAGTTTCTTTTGCCTTTACGAACAACTTCAGTTTATTCAGTTTCGTCGTCTAGGAGATGTGCTGGTTTACAATATGCATATGTTGTTATTTTTATTGAGAAGTTTTTAGTACATACACAATATACAATCAACAGGATTTAAAAAGAAAGAATAGCCATCATTGAAGTGAATTGATCAAAATTTAGAAATTTCAACGTAAACTTGCATTTTTAAAAAAGTATTTAGCAAGATAAGTTCAAATTTCGCTAATTGCGGTTTAAATCAATTGCCTCAACTCTAAAATATTGATGTAGAATAACTAAAATAAATAAAAACTTTGTGAAAAAAAACACACATAAAAGGTTACTTCAAGACGTGGGGTTTTTTTTTTTTTTTTGAGTGTTTATTTTCGAAGAATAACTCTATCTGTTTTCTGGGTTCGTCGTTCTAAAGTCCAGTTGCTGCAGAAAGTTCTAGTAAAGAGTCCACTTGTCAGGATGGAACACCACTTTATTGCTTCTAGAACTTAGTCGAACAACCAGCTGTTCAAGATTCACAAGCACAATCTAACAGTAACGTGCTTTTAACCGTCTGCTAAGATCAGAAGCTCTCACAAATGCTGTATTTCTCACACAAAATAAAACACTTCCACAGGCGAAAACTCAGTGGAATTTTCAAGGGAAATCGTACACAATCCCTTAAGACACAGCATAATTTACACACAACACTTAAAATCAGCTTCAAAAACGCACGCGGAAACACTGCTTCTATCAGAGAACAAAGCGGTGTGTGAGAGGTTGGGGTGTGATCACTCTAAGGACTAGACAACATCTATAATATCCAGGATGTCTGTAGGAGATCTATTTGCAAGTAGAATAGATATTAATTGGCTGGCCAAAATATCCAAGATTTCTCGGGGGAAAAATGAATTGTGACGTCATAACTATGATTTTTTTTTACCCACTGAGAATGCTTCCTTCGTTCTGTGAATTTTGGTGTTGCCATCTATTGTCTATTATCATATATAAGAACCATGGTCTTTGGTGTTGCCATCTATTGTCTATTATCATATATAAGAACCATGGCTACTCTTCCTATGGGAGGAAGATGAAGTAACTGTACGCGTAGGCTTGGGGGGCGTGAGTCGGATTTAAAGAGCCGTTTTCGCCTGTACGCTGCCGCGTTTCAACGCGTTTGATGGCATTCCAGATTTATCGATGATTTCCTTTATTACTTTGGGACAGCTGAAAGCATTTAAAATAATTATTTTAAACACTTTCAGCTGTGTTATTTTAATCTTTTTGAATAATTTTTAATACACAATACTTATTTTTGAGCATTAATCGATATTTGTGTTACATTTACTTTATTTTGTAACAAATGCATACTTTTAGAACTTGAAAAATTAAGATTAAAAAACAACACACGCATGCAATGTACTAGCTTTTTAATTAAAAAAAAACACACGCATGCAATGTACTAGCTTTTTAATTAAAAAAAAATATTTGGTTTCAAATTTAAGATTCCCATTAAGGCTGTTCTTCGAAAAAAAAAGAGCTCTGTTTTTAGTCTTGGCAGACAAATTGAAATAAACTAATAGCACCATGGTCTCCAAAAAATTCCAGATGGTTCTTCATAAGCTGCTTTACACACTGCGATAAGCGAAAACGCTGTGGCTTTTGTGAAATTTTCAGAAAAAATTCTTAAACATGGATCTGAGCTGCAAGATTTTTCGAAGTGACACGCTTTGCGAAAATTTCCGATTTTTAAGAATTTTTTCTAAAAGTTTTGAAACCGATACAGATTGGCCTGTCTTCGCAGTATGTAATACAGCTTGTAAAGAGACAATTTCAAAATTTCGAAGTGCTTGGCATAATTAGTTTATTTGTAATTATGTACCAAAATCACATGATATTTTCGAATAACACCGTTAATAATCTCTTATCTTGGGGGCTTTCCCCAACTGTGCAATATTTAAAGCAACAACTCTTTTCCAGGAAATAAGTGTATTGATGTAAAAAAAAAATATATATAAATTCATTGAAATGAAGAAAAATTTATTTAAGTATGAAAAGTTATGAATAAAAAAGCATGCATACTGTCCAGCATTTATATGTGTTTGTAAACTTAACAGAGAACTCAGAGTTAATATCATGATTGTATATAAAGCACCAAATATTTATAATTTGTGGTTAAATATAATGTTATTGATATGCGTGACATGCAATGATTCAAACAAACATTGCGTAAATGAATGTTTTTTAAAACATATTTTAAATATTGTTCACATGTCCAAGAATCAGCAAATATTTTGCCGTTAAACATTATCTATTCTAGATGTAAATTAAATTTATAATAAAAATTTAATATAATAGTTGAAACCATGTAAATATTCTTATTTTTTATATTATCTGAATTACTAAAATTATCTGGTGATAGAGGTAAGGTACACACACAGTGGTAATGATCGCTTGCATGTTAAATTCAGAGAACAATTTGTAGGTGTACTGCAATTTGCAGGAATAAAATAAATTTACAAGCATCTTTCAAAAGAAAGAAAAAAAAGAAGAATGATAGCAATGGTTAATAGTGTTATTGGAGGGGGGGAAGACTGCTGCAACATGCTTTAAAGCAGCAGTCATTGCTCGACTGTTTTGAAAAAGCGGTAGGTTATTTTAATAAACAGACTAATGCATGCCAGAAAGTAATCGTTGCATACTAATAAAATGTAAAACACCGGAATTAAAATGCAACATTAGTTAGGAAAACAAACAAACAAAAAAATGATATAATATGCAGTGTAATGAGGTAAATGGCTGAAAATTTAGTTACAGACGCGAAAGCATACCCTAGAGCAAATTTGAGCTTGCTGAGACAGAGAAAAAAAAATACTACAATTTTTATTTCGTACCGAAATTTCATTAGTAGCATGAAAATAGAAAGATATGTTACATATTAGGTGAGAAACTTAAAAAAAGAAAATGTTTATTTAGAAGAATGAAACGGACACGTGTTCAGGGAAAAGTGCAAAGACAAAACTACTATCTTACACATAACAAACACATTACTATATAATTAAATTGGTGCTCCTAACTTAAATACGATCAATCAAACAGAATAAATACACTTTATACAGTAATTTAAGTCAATATGAATTATTTTAAAGTATGTGCTGATGATTTCAAGTGCAGCCCGGCTGTACTTGCTGTATCCCACGAGCCGCCACTGTCCAGAACACGCCTAGAAGACGTCATATAGATGAGCTGACATGTGCATTAAACATCCAGGATTCGTCCAATTCTCGTCCATTTTACGTCAATATGGCACTATAAGACGCCCATATGACGTCTTATAGACACGCATATGGACGTAATAATGGACTGTTTGTCTATTTATAGACCTTTTACGGTCGAATCCTGGACATCAACAAAAACCATTTAATAATTTTTAGCTAATTTTATGTAATGATTAATTTAAATTTATCGTTACATCTTGAAAACGAATGTTGTAAAAATATACGTATTTAATTTTTCTCTTTTAAACCAACCTTTAAGAACTTGCCCCGCTTCAGATTCGAATCCTTAATCATGGACTTGTCAGTAGAGTGTGCTAGCCACTATACGCAGCGGGACTTGCTCTGATGCGTCAAAATGTTGCAGCAAATTTTTTTTTAGTTTCGGACTGGGAACTTGGGGGGGGGGGGGGGGGAAATGCAGCTATTCGTTTTTGGATATTGAGTCGCTAGAGAATTTTATTTCTTTGTATGAGGATATGAGTCTCTTTTTACACAATACCGCTTTTATATGAAATAAAAATACATAAAAAATTATTTTCAATTTCAAAAGTTCCCCAACAAAAAAAAATTAATTTTAAAAATTAAACTTTTTGGTGTAAAATGTAATATCAATAAAAAATAAAGTATAAAAATTCATGCGTCGTAAGTACAGTATTGGGTAAAATGAAAATCAATAACAAAAAAATAACTTTTCCATATTTTGTCCTTTTCTGGACTTATAGACACATCCATTTTATGTCGTATCACTGACATAGTGTGGATCACCTGGAATACGTCCGTAAATGGACTTATTCTGGATATTCTAATTCTAGTTTTGGTCTATTCATGGACATATTCTGGATATTCCAGATTATGTCCATAAATAGATGTCTTATGGATGTCTATATAACACATGGATGTATTATGGATGAGTTGGATCAGAAATAGACATAAAATGGACAAGTGTGTTATCTGGGGCGGTGGCTGGCCACCAGAACCGGCCCCTGTTTAGACGGCTCACGACAATCGTCTTTGTATCTCCGCCCTTGCTTCCGCAACCGACGGCTGCGACGCGGAAATCTCGCGGGAGTCGATTCAGAAACTGTCGCGGCCCACGTTGTGCTCTCGGTTCGACCCGGACACGCGTCCTCCTCTTTTTCCAAACCGGCCTCGCCACAGACCTCTGACCCTGTAGGCATCGTACTGTATCATGCCCACTCAAAGAGTCGGCCTCCGAACAGAATGACACCAGTGACTTTCTGACAACGGCACTAAACATGATCATACCCCAAGAAAGCTTTGGATATTTTACTGTACGATTGAAAGCTGGTCCTTTCCGACCCTCCTTCGTTGAACATAAAATAGGTCCACTGGAATCACCTTGATATGCAGCACCTCAGGGATTGGTCATTGAAAAGACGGGAATTGAACAAAGAATCGGACGCGAATCCGGTCGAGTTCGACATCGACGGCAAAGGCCCATGCAGTGCGAAAGCCACAAAAAGGCGACCTGCATGGGCCGAGGAATCTAACAGGAACGGGAAGGGAGGAGAAATCGCCTCGCCGTCAAGGCGAGGGAAAAAAGATGCCGACATGCCGACAGCATATGGCGGGGAGAAGACTCATACAGTAGCGAAAACTATAAGAGGTTCTGCTTTCACAGCACACGCGACCTGTATGGGTAGAAGACTCCGATTGTTCTGGGCTCTGCACTCTCTTTATATACACGGTTTTTTTTTAATTCTTTTTTTTTGCCAACTTTGGTTCTTCCAAAAAAAAACGAATAAAATTTTTTCGAGTTTGAACGACCGAGAACTCGCGTCTCCTTGAGCCTTTTTGCCCCCGCTTGGACTTTGTTCGACCTCGATCGAGAAAGGCTCGAGAAGACGCGAGTTGTCAGTCGTTCGAACTCGAAAAAATTTTTATCGGTTTTTTGGAAGAACCAATGTTGGAATTTTTTTTTTTTTAATTCCCGCGTACACCCTCCAAAAAAGTATTCGAGCAAGAGAGAAATTTCCTACGATGGTTTCCTATATTAAAAGTTATTTATCATAGAATATGAATTAGGCTATGTATAAATATGACTTTCCATATTTATGTCAAGTTGTGCGTTTTTCAAAAACTCAATTATTATTCGCAAATCTAAAATAGGAAATTTCTCTCTTGCTCGAATGCTTTTTTTGGAGGGTGTACATATAGACGCGTTCTTCCCGAGTTCGAACGACAGCATTCTTCTCTCCGCTCCGATGTCTCGGAAGAACTTGTCGCTGTTGCCCGAATCCATTTTTCGAATCCGATCATTGAGTACGCGACGGGAAAACGTTTCCGTTCGTTTGGGACGCGATACTTGTGTTTGGGATGGGGACCGAACTGTTTTACGTGTTCTAAATCCGATACTCGTGTTTGCGACGGAGAAACGGTACTGTGTGTTTGGGCACGCGATACTAGTGTTTGGGATGTGCGAATGGTTCCGTGTGTGTGCAACTCGAGGCAACAGCGATCACTTCTTCACGACATGTCCGGAGACAAATTTTTCCGCACACTGACCAAACCCGCTCGTGTCGTCGACCCTTCCGGTCAGGCACCTCGAATTTCGATCGACGTGACGTCGCGAATCATCCGATCGGTCCAAATTAAAATGGCCGACAGAGTTAAAAAATGCTGTTTTCCGCACTACTCTGGCGTGGAGTACAGCACGTGGCGCGTTATATCCCTTTATACATGATATGCATGGCGGAGATTCCCCTGGAGGCCCATGTTTCCATCGAAATCAATCACTCGGACGAGCTGTAAATGTACACTTCGTCCGCGTCCACCGGGCTATACACCGGAGAGGACACCCGCGGTTGGGGTCGAACGATCCCTACATTGTCGTCATCAACCTCGAAATCTTTCGACCCCGAGAGGGAATCCCGCTGTCGGGGTCCGAGGACTCCTACATTGCCGACTTCTACCTCGAAATCATCCGACAACATAGAAGGCCAATTGAGCCTCCTAGCTTTCGCCAACAGCGGGTAGAGAGCAGCATCCCGCGGTTGCATATTTCGCACTCGTGGCAATTTGCCGATGCGTGCAACTAAAATGTGCGTTCGAATTTTTCGACAGTGCGTACCTGCCGTCGCCATTTTTGGGCCCTGAAAACAACCCTCCAATGCCGCCTGTCAGCAAAACACACGCCCTCTTTAATTCCCCCCATTTTGCCCGCGTACTCAATCTCCAGCTGCCCAAGCCGTTCCTCGGCACGGCTTGAAACAACGACTAGCTGTTCTCGGCAGGTGAGCATGATGCTGAATGACTCTATCTCGCAGTGCGACTCGCTTATATACTGTGGCAAAAAGCTTTTTTTGTTGTTGTTGCCACTTTGGTTTTTCCAAAAAACGAATAAAAATTTTTAAAATTTTTCCGGCGTTTCTGGAAAAACCAAAGTTGGCAACAAAAAAAAATTTGTTGTTTGTTGCCAACTTTGGTTTTTCCTAAAAACGAATAAAAATTTTTTACATTTTTATGGTGTTTTTGGAAAAACCAAAGTTGGCAACAAAAAAATTTAAATTTAAATTTTAAATGGTCGAAATAGTCAAAAAATGCTGTTTTCCGCACCACTCTGGTGTGGAGTACAGCATATGGCGCGTTATCTCCCTTTTTGCATAATATGCATGGCGGAGATTCCCCTGGAGTCCTTTGTTTACATGTCAAACTGAACTCAACTCAATACCGGTTCATGGAACCGTATAATCTGTACATGGCCCTGTGGGTCAAGGGATACAGCTCCTCCGGCAGGCTCAGACTCCGGTCAGCATAGTCGCCACAATAGCGACAACTGCACTCGTAAAACAGAGCGCAGTTTTCAGTGCGGACGCCGTCCCAGAACACCGAAACAAACCTCTTGGTAATCCTGTGTTGCCTGTTCCGGATAATCTCAAAGACGTCCACGATACGGATTTCCCGTGCGGCCAACATAGCTATCCCTTCCGCCTCTTCCAAGACGACCTTCTGATCATCCTCAGTGGTTTTCAAATCTGCTTCAGTCAGGTCGGCCAGATATGTCAAGAGGTCCCCGCAGGTAGCCATGATCTCGATCTCGAATGACTGAAAACTCGCGGCGTCTCGATATATAAAGCCTCTGTCCTACGCTTCGACTTTCTGCGACCTCGATTCGCTTGCTGCACTCGACCCTCGATTAGCTTGCTGCTCTCGACCCTCGATTCACGAAAACTTTTTTTGGCAACTGTGGTTTTTCCAAAAAACGAATAAAAATTTTAAAAAATTTTCCAGTGTTTTTGGAAAAACCAAAGTTGGCAACAAAAAAATTTTTTTTTTGTTGCTGCCAACTTTGGTTTTGCCAAAAAACGAATAAAATTTTTATGGTGTTTTTGGAAAAACCAAAGTTGGCAAAAAAAGTTCGAATCGAGGTCGCACCCGCACGCAAGGATAGGCGTAACCTCGAACGCGATTGGACGCCCGTTCAAGGTTTTTGCGGAGCGACTATAAAAGCGAGAGCTTTCGATCAGTCGTTTATTCCGCCTCGGACGCCGGATAACCAGACGCCATGGTGAATACAGATGTCTTTCCAGTGGAAGTGGAGACGTCGCACCCGCAGAAACTGATCCATCCAATCACCAACTCGTTATTCCGCTCCATACTGACCAACAACGTGTTGGTCAGTTTTATATCGTTCGCCGTGGGTAACTTGATAAAATTCACGATCGAGGAGATCGTACAAGACGGCGAACCCAAATGGGATACCAAGAAGCAAGCCACCTTCATCCGATATTGCGTAGCAACGCAGAGATGCCCCCCATCCTGGAGGAGAATATGCGGTGGCAAGACATCCACCGAAAACTATCGAAACCGGCCCATCGAAAGATGCAGAATGCAGACTCCCGCCGCAGCTACGTCGTCGACACGGACTAAGAGGCTTTAGGACGATCATCGGGAAGCGGCAGACGGGCGAAACTGCGTCAGCCTCTTAAAGGAAAATATGCGACCCCCGTTTAATGATTAACGGCATGGGCGCCCTCTGACGACACACGGCGTAAGCATCTCCCGCGGGGTGTTTCCGTTGATATTTGTTTACATTTTAGCTACTAGCACACGACGCATGCGCCAAAAAATTAATGGGTACGACTCCCAGCGCCACCTTTTAGGCAAATTTCATTTAGTTCTTTCAAAATGCTTGGATGGTTGTCCTGCACCCTCTTAGTCCGTGGTCGTCGACGACCATCTGTTTATAGTCAACAGTCGTTTCACCTTTGGCCTCCGGGCCGTTCGACAAGGACAGATATATTTGCTGCAGACTACGACGTCGCCCATCCTGTTTTATCTGGAAAATCCCAAGACCAAGAACCTGGAGGAGCGGTCCTTCCCTTCCGAGTTGCGGGGCTTCTTCTGGAGGTTCACCTTCCGACCGCACAGCCAGTACGTGATCCGGCTCTCCATCGATATCTGCTGTTTACGGTGAGGAAAACATTTTTTCCCCTGCACATTCTGCCGGAATCGATGAGGAGTCCGGACGCGTTCGAAATAACAAAAATAACAAATGAGTTCATCCAACAGCTGATCCTGGAAGAGAAACAGCAGGCGCAGCAGCGTCCACCGCCGACCCCTGCACTGGCCTCCATTTTGAAAAGGTGAGTGTTTTTTACATCGAAACGTTTACTTTCGTCCATCTCCGAACGTTTTCTCTTTTTGAGAAGTTACAACATCCGGTGCTCGTTGGCTTAAAATTTCCGGAGATATTCTTCTCTTTCGCGTTCGGAGATTGAATTCGTTTGGAATAAAAGAAACGAATTGAAAATAAACGCGGATCGATTCGGACCTCGTATTCTTCAAAAATGATTCTCGTGGACTTAAAAAATTCAATAAACTCTGTTTAATGACTCTCTCAATGCAGTGTTTAGTCATCGAGATGCGAATTGTGGATCGACATGTCTCGCTTTAGACTTTGATAAACTTTGTTTAACAACTCTCTCGATGCAGTGTTTAGTTTCGAGCTCAGTCGTCGAGATGCGAGTTGCGGATCCATCTTCTCTCTCCCGAAAAAAAAAGTTTGACTCGCTTTTATGCAACTGTTACCTATTTCAAGTCTGCAACTAATTTTTTATAGGAAAAGAGCCGTCTCCAGGTCCGCCACCCGGTCTCCCGGTTCCTCCAGGTGCACGAGTCCCACGCCCGATTGTTCCACCGCCCGATTGCCCGACAGAGAGAGTCCCACGCCCAATTGTTCGACCGCCCGATTGCCCGACAGAGAGAGTCCCACGCCCAGTACTTCCTCGCTCGATCGCCCGCCGACGACGATTTGAGAATGTTTTTGAAGGAGCCTCCCTCCTTCAGGAAACCCTACGAGATGTTGCCTCCCCAGCAACCCTTCGAGATGCCCTCGCCGTACCAGATGCCGACGTCCCCCCAGCAGCCCTTTCAGATGCCCTCGCAGTACCAGATGCCTACGTCTCCACAGTCCGTTCTGTCGGACCAGATATCACCTCCCCAGGAGCCACTGCCAGGAGCAGTGGACTATCAAACTATGATGGAGTGGGCAATTTTGTGAATTATTGTAAATATTGTAAATAGTGTATACTGTAAATATTGTAATTATCGAAGTCAATAAAGTCGTAGTCGGCTCGAACGAAGAAAAAAAATAACGAGAGACGGTCGCTTGTAGCGACCGTTTCTCGTTATTTTTTTTGCTCGCTCGAGCCGACAACTTTGAAAACATGACCCACTTTATGAAAGTTTTTATTTGGACATTTTCTCAGCTCGAACGCGTCATTTTCGAAAGAAAGATGGGACAATGTCTATAAACTATGCCAATTTCAAAATAAATATTTTTAAATTTTTTGACGTGTTTTTATGGAATAATTATCATACGAGGTACAAAAGAGAAATGGGGCAATGTTGTGAACTATGTCAATTTCAAAAGAAAGATTTTTTGGGACAAAGTCGACGAAACACGTCGTTTTCGAAAGACCGAGTAGCAGGTGACGATTTTTTTAACACATGTGTAACTTCTCTTTCACACTTGTCAGAACATTTCCGAGCTGAACCCTGAGACGCACATGAATGGATTCACGAAAAATCTTAGTCTGAGAAGAGACAAATCTCCCAGGAAGGTAGATGTGTATAATAATAATAAAAAAATCCAGATATTCTCCCCGTCTCGGATTTTCTTAAATTCTCTCTTGTCGGTTCTCGCCTGTCCGTTTTGTTCAGAGAGACGTTTGCACTATGGACCGATGCAAAAACTGTGCCCCCAACAAGCTGAGGACATAGGCACAGTGATCGGTCTTGCGGTGTAGCGTTCGATGCATCTTCGGAATCTCCGGGACGTAATCCGTCTCCTTCACCCATGACGTTGGTAATCCGTCGCTCCTCGGCGACGCACGGAATCCCGGCGCGACGGAACACCTCCAGTTGGTAGTTTCCCTGCTGGTAGACAAAGTCGAAAACGTCCAGACTGGCACCGCTGCAGATGGCTTTCCAGGTGTTCGATGGGAGTGCATTCCTTCCTGCAGTCGGTCCAGTGGACGGGCACCAGACCGTGGAGCGTTTTGGTGACGAACCCGTTGATCCTCCTGTCCCGTCGGGTGAACGGGAGACTTGCCAAATGCAGGACGATGCCGAACACCGGCTTCACGGGACGTTCCTCCACGCGAGCGATGTAGACCTCTCTGAGGACGTAGTATCCCAAAGAAAAGAATCCGTTGGAATGTGCAAAGTAAGGCATGGCGAACGAGCTCTGTGTCTGGCAGAGCGAAAGACGCTTGGAAACTTTCTCGTAATGTTGTGAAGAGTGTGAAGGGAAGTCGGATATGTCTTATATTTAAAAAAAAAATTTAAATTATCATACACATCTACCTTTCGGGGAGATTCCTCTTTTCTCAGATTCTCTCGTCTAGTCTAGCTCTCCAGTCCACTTTCTGCTCGCAGAGATGAACGACGAGAGAAGCTTTCCGTGCCAGGTCTGCGACAAGGTGTTCGGCCGCCCTTCCTACTTGAGGCTACATGCACGAGTGCACACGGACGAGAAGCAGCACAGCTGCGGGTATGCCGATTGCGGAAAAAGGTTTTATCGCAAGGATCTCTTTCGGACGCACCTCCTGGTCCACTGCGGAGAGAAGCCCCACTTCTGTAGCTAGTGCCACTCGGGGTTCGCCAGGAGCGCAAAGCTCGAGAGACACCTCCGCATCCACGCGAGAGACAGGCCGCACGCTTGCGACGCCTGTCCGAAAGTATTCGCTCGAAATCTTCGCCTTCAAGAACACCTGGAAGAAAAGCCCCACGTTTGCAAAGCCAAAAGATGCCGGTGTAGGTTCAGCAACTCTCGACAGCTGGAGCGTCATCGGAGCCGAGTCCACAAAGAGGAAGTCTTTCCACGGATGGTTCTCAGATGCCGATCCAGATGGGAAGTATTCTGCGACCGATATTTCAAGAGAAGTGTCGTGGCATCGAGAGATAATGTAAAAAAGAAAAGGAAACAATAAACGGTTGGTAAAAAGAAACAGTGGTATTTTTTTATACTCACGCACCGGGGGAAGAAACATTTCTCGACGATCACGTATCTCGGAGAGTGGTCCAGACTGTCCGTCCAAGGATTTTTCGAATTCTCACCGAGGTCCGGCAGTCTGAACGCCTTCCGGGATAACGCCAGAATCCCCGTTTTCACGTCGACGAGTCACTTGTTCCGGAGTGCGTCAAGACTGGCAGTGTGCGGAATGCTCGGACCGAACACTGAGAGTCTTAACCCTTTCGCGGGCGGTGGCTAGACGTTCTAGCCACCTGCTCATGGTGTACATGACAAATTTCAGAAGCATTAGTCAATTTTCCTATGTCTATTTACCAGATAATAATGAAATTTGCTCAAAATGATATTAGGAGGTAAAGTGTCATGCACATTTATAAAAATTGTTAGGAAAATTAGCTTTTACTTTACTTTCTTTTCGGGTTGGTTCCCTCTCTGAAACACTTAACTATTTTCCGACCCTATTCTTTTTCTTTCCCCAGACAGCACAACAAACTTGCAGCAAGCTTGATTTATCAAGTCAATAAACTTGAATTAAGCATGAAAATTTCAAGCGTGTAAGCTTAATGCAAGCTTGAATCAAGTGTTCTAGTTTACACTTGCCCAGCTTGCATTAAGCTGACATAGCAAGCTTAATTTCAAGCTTAAAAAATTTTCCTAAAAATTTTTTTTCTAAATACACGGGGCGCCGGTCGGTGAACTCGCCCCACATATTTTATTTTTCCACGCGTTTTCCCCTCTACGCTGAAATTTCAAGTTATCTTAACCCATTTATGCCTAGCGTCCGTTTTTTGGGGCGGCATTATCGCTATCAGTCGAGAACGTTATTTATTTTTCCTAGCCTTTATTCACGAGTATTGAACCTCAACTCCACAAAATATTTTAACATGACCTAGTAGGATGCTGACACTTCAATTTTTATACATAAAGATTTTAAAAGAAATCATCCCTTCTTCAAGAAGTTGACATCAGAAATGTATCTATTACTGCTGGTATTGGCGAAAATCGAAGAAAGTCGCAAAAATATCTAGGCACAAATGGGTTAATCTGTTACCATCAAACGTCCGAGGCTAGGATCGAACTCCCTTCGTGTTACACTTCAGAGGGGCTTATCCCATTCATTCCTTCCCCTTGCGTGTTCTAATGTCCAGGTTTTGTGCGATAATAAAATAAAACACAACTTTTACGAACTTTTCTTTATTTAATGTCCAGCGACAGATGGCGTCATCACCGCAAGCTTCCTTTTCAAGCTGTAATCAATGTGTATTCAAGGTCGACAGTTCAAATTGACTTCTTTAAGACTTAAACTGAATTGAACTGTCAAGCTTGTATTAATACGTCAAATTCAAAGAAAAGTCAAGCTTGATTTAAGCTTATGTGCTGTCTGGGTCGTTCACAATAGTAGCGACCTCTACCTTCTTGCTAGCGGAAGGATAGAAGTTATGTATCAGACAATTTTCTGTTCTTTGTTTAAAGTCGAAGCTTCGACATGCATGCTTTAACTTTCCTCCATGTTTTGTGACTTTATCATTTGTGTAAGTCATATGCAGATGAATACATTTATAAAAGCTCCAACAAATGGAAGTTGCAGCGCGAGGTAATGCCAGGTGGCATTTTTGTAGTTGATCAGAATGTATTTGATTTTAATTTTTGTTCAATAAACTTATGTTCATTATGTCTGCCTTATTATTGAGATCTCCTCAATACACTGTACTCTGCTGATTTAAGTTATCAAAAATGTTATAGATATTTTACGCAAAAATTATCCATATGCTTCATTAAATTGATATCAGAAATTTAACTATTACTCCAGGCATCTGCAAAAACGAGAAAATACAACAAAAGTTTGTGGGTTTCTCAAGTTTCTTGAGATAATTCAGAAGGCAATTTACACTTGTTAACAAAACACAACATTTATTTATGAAGAATCATAATTTCGTACAGATTTTCGAGCGTGCAAGCTCCACACCAAACGAAGCACACCATCAAGGGGAAAAGTTACTGACTGACTGCCGTATACGACAGTGAAATGAAATGAAAAATTTTCTGTAGTTAACTACAGAAAAATTTTCATTTCATTTTAAAGCATTAAAAAATTCTCTTTTGAGTTATAATTTCAAACCAAAAAGATGTCTACATGTGAAATATTAATTAGTCAAGCCCCCCCCCTCCAATTTCTTTTACAATCAATATTTTCCCTCACAAGTAGGAGCCCAAACATACAATATTGACCTGATGATTTAATAAGTTAGCGGAAACATTTTTTTTTCTTTTATGACTGGGAATTTTTTTTTTGTACGAGTTTGCATTTGATGGCGCTAAAAGATCATTCTTCACACAGATTCTGACTCACCTTTTGGAGAACATAAAGGCCTTTAATACTCAAATTTTGCAGCAATTTATATTGTAGAGTACAATTAAAAGATTGAACAAATATAGTTGAAACTTTTACTATAGGAAGCTATTTTATAATCACCTATAGAATATAAAATTTACTTTGAATTTTATAGTAGCCACTACTCATAAAATCCACAAAGACAATATACTTTTAATTACTACAGCTCTGCTATAACAACCTCAGTGTTAAATCAAACTACATACTCTTTTCTTTGGTCAATACAGTTTATCTTTAATTTTTCAGAAAGATTGGGGGAGTTATGACCAATTTCAAAGTATACAATAAATGTTTGCCATATGTGTAAAGGGAAAAGGGAGGGGGCAGGAAGTATAAATAGAGCTTTTCTTCGAGTAAAATAATAGCTATTAAAGAAAAAAAATTCCAGTAATATGCTCATATTTCTTTTTTTACTCTGTACTTACCTTGAAACGTTCCCCACAAAATGTAATTTGACATTGGAGGTTATTTCCCCCCCCCCCTAAATTTATATTAATTTCCATGAAGCACTAATGCATCTCAGCATCTCAGATACAATGAATTATTAAAAGTTAATCTCTTAAGCCTCTGGATTTCATTAAAAATTACAAGAGGGGTGAATGAAAATTCCAGTTACGAGTGATTAAATACATTTCTTTATAATGTTTCAAAGTACAGTATAACCTTGGTTATGCAATGCTCCATGATATTCAAGGTGACACCTTGGTTAATGTAGAAGATTCATGGTCAGACTTCAGATAATTACACATCCATCTGCAATTGATTACAAGAATTGATAAGGATTACGACTATGGCCAATTCCTAAAAGGATTATGACCAGTTACTGTTAAATTTGCAAAAAGGTAGTAATCTTGATCTTAGTGAAATCAAATATTCCAAAAATTCTGAAGTAATGCAATTTTATTACACTATTTCTGTAGAATTTATAAAATAGCATTCTTATAGGGAATTACATTTGACTGTAATCGTTTCGAAGTCTGGACATGATCTGCAGTATGTTTAAAACTGTAATTGTGATTATGATTGTCAGTGTTATCCGAGGCATGTTTGATTCTGACCACCTTGGATAATCAGGGTTCTACTGTAACTTGATCGAAAAGCAAATACTTTGGTTGGAATAAATGGATTAAAATCTTTTTGGGCTATATTTTAAGATTTTCATTAAATTGGAAATGCTATTAAAATTGAGTAATGCTTAAAATTGCACAATTGTGAATTTTAAAAACTAATTTAAGTTTTAATTCGTGCAAAACAAAATGCGCTTTAAACAGCTTACTGGAAAAGGATTAACTCTGGTAAAAAATTAGTACTGTACATTTTTAATATTATAAATATCCTTAATTAGTATAAACATACTTCAAATTAAGTTTTCTTTCCAAAAAATTACATGAAACAGATTTTCATATTTTAAAAACAAAATTATCTTTTTAAGTTTTCAGTATAATTGTCCACAATATCAAATGTTAAGGAACAATCTGAAACACGAATCTTTTTTTTATTCTAATCAGATGCTTCAGCTAAACTTCGACCAAACATATTTGTCAAAACCTCCTTGTCCTTGTCCTTAAACTTCAAAGCAGCAGCAGCTACAAAAGAAAGAAAAAAGAAAGCTTTTCAGACATGTAATTGCTACACGATAAAATTAGCTAAAATATTTTAACCACATGGTTGACTGAAAGGTTTAAATTATCAGAATGAAATTAGTACGTTTCCCAATCAAAATCGGGAAATTTTGCATTTTTAAATTAATAATTAGCGGAAGAATCAGATTTGACTTTTTGTTACTCTCTTTTACTCTTAAAATAATACACTCTGACAGTAGAAAAAAAAATTGATGAATATTTTAAACCATTGATATTGGAAAAACTATTAATTAAAAAATATATTGCTCATTTCAAAACATATCAAAATGGAATGGTATGCTGTTTTATACTAGTTTTTTAATTAATTAATGAAACAATACTTAACTAGCAAGTTTGATCCCAAGATCCAATAATTCTTAATTAGATTGGGTTTTAGTTTGAGTTAAGTATTATTAGTGGCACCAGGGGCGTAGCCAGAAATTTTTCATGGGGGGGGTGCGAATACTACAACTCATATATATGTATACGTGTGTGTGATAATGTAGTGAAGAATATACATTTTGTATGGCAAAAAATTTCTCATGGGGGGGTTATGACCTCCTAACCCCCCCCCCTTGGCTATGCCCCTGAGTGGCACCCAAAATTTGCTTAGACTTGGTAGAGAAAAAAAAAAGTAATAACAGATAACAGACTGTTAGTGATAAATTTTAGGGTACTTACGTATTATCCCGGCAGTCCGCCAAGACGAGCAATTTTTTTGCCAAGAGAAATGCCGGACATATGAAATTATTAATGGTTTTGAATACGATTGGGGCAACAGTTTGGCAACTCATTTTGACGAAAAATAGTTTGGCTGGAATGACCACCGGGATAATACGTAAGTACCAATTTTAGGTTGGCCATGGAAGGTAAATTTCCATAAAATTGTTTTTCTAGGGAAATCTAGAATTTAAATATAAACAAATGACACTTTATGGCACAACAGTGACTATTCACCACAAATGAATTCTCATCCCTAAAGAATAAGCATATTGATTACTTTAGGAGATAATTACCTTAATGTTATGAGTTTTTTTTTTCCTGGTTACTGTTTCAAATTTAAATCAGTTAGTAATAGCACAGGTTAATGTAATGTGTCATGATTTAAGAAAAACTGAAAAGCAACAAAATTCAAATTTAACATCTGAAAGTTTTCTCTTACATTAAAACTAATTTCATTGTGATATTGTTTTTTTTGTGTGTAATTGTGGAATGCTACGTTAGGACTATCTGCCAAGGTTGGGGGTGCCTTGGTAGGAGGACTTTATACGGGTTTCTAACGCTTATTCATATGTGATATTAGTAACAACTTGAATCAATTTAGTACTATGGTACTATACTATATCTTTCATTCCTGATATAAAAAATATGTATTTGTTTACTAATTGGGGAATACTTAAATTTGTTTACTATTCGGTTGTCGAATATTTAAGTATTTGGCCGAACCGTCACGGTATACTGCCAGTATACCGAATATTCGGTGCATCCCTACATTGTACATTACCATATATAAAGAATTTGTTGATAGCTTCATTACAAAATGAGTAAAACATGGTATACTCTTACTAAAATTACCACTTACATTATTGGGTCTTTCGGAAACCTATGATATTGGCGTTCAGGTTCTTTCACTCTAGCTGTGTCACAAAGGACACACTTAACATGGGAGGACTTCTTTTTTCTGTAGAAAGAAAAACTAATTAACCCATTTATGCCTAGCGTCCCTTTTTTGGGACGGCATTATCGCTATCAGTGGAAAACGTTATTTATTTTTCCTAGCCTTGATTCACGAGTATTGAACCTCAACTCCACAAAATATTTTAACATGACCTAGTAGGATGTTGACACTTCAATTTTAATACCTAAAGATTTTAAAATAAATCATCCCTTGTTCAAGAAGTTGACATCAGAAATTTATCTATTATTGCTGATATTAGCGAAAATCGAAGAAAGTCGCAAAAATATCTAGGCACAAATGGGTTAACCCATTTATGCCTAGCGTCCCTTTTTTAGGACGGCATTTTCGCTATCAGTCGGAAACGTTATTTATTTTTCCTAGCCTTTATTCGCGATTATTGAACCTCAATTCCACAAAATATTTTAATATGGCCAAGTAGGATGTCGACATTTCAATTTTTATACATAATGATTTTAAATGAAATCATCCCTTGTTCAAAAAGTTGACATCAGAAATTTATCAATTATGCATCAATACTGCTGGTGTTAGCAAAAATCGAAGAAAGTCGCAAAAATATCCAGGCACGAATGGGTTAAAAAGGGGGTGAAGTCAAAACAAAAAGTTTTAGAAATGACAATATTGAAGCAAAATAACCCGTACATTAATCCATTTGTGCCTAGATATTTTTGCGACTTTCTTCGATTTTCGCCAATACCAGCAGTAATAGATACATTTCTGATGTCAACTTCTTGAAGAAGGGATGATTTCTTTTAAAATCTTTATGTATAAAAATTGAAGTGTCAGCATCCTACTAGGTCATGTTAAAATATTTTGTGGAGTTGAGGTTCAATACTCGTGAATAAGGCTAGGAAAAATAAATAACGTTCTCGACTGATAGCGATAATGCCGTCCCAAAAAAGGGACGCTAGGCATAAATGGGTTAACATGAAATATTTTTACAAATAACTTTTATCCGCAATGTCTGCAACCAAGGGTAGAATCTATCGTTTTGTTTTCTTTTTGTGCTGCCCCTCGGGCAATCTCTGAAATTATTATGGTCGTCCCCAAGTACAGTTTGTTGCCCATGCAACTTTTGCTATACATTTTTTTTTTAAATTGCGGCCGTTACTATGAAAAATGGATTTTTGACTACGTCTGATTTGTCTATGATGGCAGAATTCTCTTGACGGTGATCGGCTGCTTGTAAACAAATAGGAAACGAGCACACTGAAGATTAAACAATAGTAGTTTCTTTCTTTCTACTCTTTTTGATAATTACCATGAAAGAAAATTCTTTTCTTTTTGGTTGCCCTAAGGGCAACTGAATTCTTTGTTTTACTTGCCCGTTTAAAAATCGGACTGCCCTGGGTAAGCAGACAACCGCAACTTTCGAGCGCTGTAACTGAGTTCGAATAATTTTAGATAATGCAATTCTCTGTTAATAGTGTCCACAAGGCTGCTTTTAATTACAGCAAAACTACAAAGATTATCTGCGTAATGGGGGGGATCAGGGGTGGCAAATAGTGGGTGCAGTTGCACAACCAAATGAAAAACTGAAATGCAACCCCCGGGGGGGGGGAGAATGCTTTTGGGCCGAGAACTTTAAACAATATTCACATTACAACAACTGGAGAAAACCACGGGAAAAATAACCATATTTCATTATATGATAGATCATCATTTCTCATCTCTCCTACACAGTCGAACTCTTATAGCAAACCCAGTATATAACGAACTAAGGCACGTATCCAGGCTGGTGGTTAATGCAACTGTAAGCCAGCCCCCCTCCCCCCGAATATCTGACTGTTTACTTAGCTTACAGACGAAACTTAGGTTACAATTTGATACACAGTCCTCAACAAAATAAAATCTTAGGTATGGCACTCCATATCAAAATATCTCGTGACCAACCTTTCTAAAATTATAAATTTGATAATCAAGATACAAGATATGTGTTACAAATTTCATTAACTAAAATTTGCTGTGGGTCACGATTGGGCTCCAGCAGAAAAAAAAATTGAGATTTTTAAAGTAGTAAAAGTTATGCGATGGAAACAAATGATGCAGGGTTGGCTAGTTTTTGACGCATGACAGTTTTAACCATGGTTTAAACCATCATGTCAAAAACCTCAAATATTTAGTGGAAAAAATAAACAACACTTTTAAGTGTGTTACTTTATTGCAAAATAGCTTGTGCTTCAATATCTGCAATGAATTAATCAATTAATATTTAGAAAAATAAAGCACTATAATCAGTAAAAAATGCTTACTCTGTTTACATCTATCAGGTTTATTTATTTTTAAGAAGTAAGACCATTATGTACTTTGTAAGGATGTACTTACTGACAGCATTCAAGTCCCAAAATTTTTTACTAATTCTATTTTGAATGAAAAACTTTAGTATACTGATAGTTAAAACGATCTGATCTTTATCTCTTTAGTCTAAATGAGTGAAATTGCTATGCTATTGGCTATTCCTTAAAGCCTTTTCAATTTAGATATTTAGATTAAACCAAAAATAAACTTGATGTTTCTTCTAGGAAATGTTTACCCATACTTTAGTTTGAAATTTTTGAAAAACTGCAGAATATTATTCATTAATTACATATATCAGTGGCGTAGCCAAGGGGGATAGGGGAGTCACAACCCCCTCCAATGAATAATATTTTTTGTCATACAAGAAGTACATTCTTCGTCATACAAAAAGTATATTCTTCACTCCCGTATCACACACACACGTATACATATATGTGAGTTGCAGTAGTCGTAACCACACACACGATAAATTTCTGGCTGTGCCACTGATATATACAACCACTGATATATTAGTTTTTGACGGTTTAAACCAGATTTTGATGCTTGTCATGTCGAAAACCAGTTTTTGAAGTCAAAACCCAACCCTGAAATGATGGTATATCACATGCAAAATGAAACTCAAAGTACGCTGCGAACTACTAGACTATCCACTAAACAATAAAAAAAATAACAATTTGTATTTCCTCCAATTTTCTTAGCTACTTAATATTGAATATAATTCTTGTGTTTCTTCACATTAATTTTAAACACATGAAGTTGAGCTTTAAACGTTTCAAAAGCTCTACACTCGCCCCCCCCCCCCAAAAAAAAATAAAAGAAAAAAAATTAGTAATATGTTCCGAGATTAAATTAAAACTTCTGATATAAACTGCGATGAAGATAAACTTCTTTGCTTCTAAGAAGCTGAAATCAACCCCCCCCCCAAGCTTCGATATTATATTTTTAGTGTGCACTATATCAAAAATAACTCAGTATTTTTTGTGCACTATAACAATCACAATAAAAATGTACAAGAATATTTCACATAATGGCCGCAAAGGCAAATAGATTTACGTTCTCTTTCAAAATATCGCAAACATAGAAAGTGCAGACAAAAACACCTTTCACGAAATATTTACACAATTGTAGAAAAAAAAATACTGATTTGATGTGCAGCATATTCTTTGTTGCATCGTCATATAAACAAACAATACATAAATCAATATATAAAAAAAACGTAATGTAAATGACAGTTAAATAACATAAAAGATGTACTTACATTTTTGAAGATAATTCTATATCCTTTGCCATGACGATCAGCAATGTATTCTGAAATAAGTTCAATGGCGACTCCGACCCTCCGGCCTCCGACTTCCCACGTTGTTGATGTTTAGGAATTCCTGTTCCTCCCGCCCGCCAAGAATAACGATTAGTACGCATGCGCGAGTTGAATGTTGTAAACATAATATCATTTCTGCGATTCCCTAATATTCACCAATGTTGTAAACAGAATATCATTTCTGCGACATTCCCTGATATTCACCAATGTTGTAAACAGAATATCATTTCTGCGATATTCCCTGATATTCACCAATGTTTAAAATAGTATATTGAAATGAGTATATCGCTAAAAAATTGGAGTAAATGAAAAAAAAAAAACATTAGGATGTTATTTCTGAATGATAAGGTTATAAAATAATTGAAGAAATTCTCTTAAATGTTTTTAAGAAGGATTACTTTTAATTAATATCTGCCAATATCGGCAGATGTCGTAAATTCAATGTATGACATTCAGAGACTTTCAAAATATTGCCCGATATCGGTGGACATTCGTCAATATCCGTGGTCAATATCTTTGTGCTACCTGGGTAGTCTGTTGCCAGATTCCAGAATTGAGAAAAGTTCTGAGTGGAGTGAAAGAGAGTTGTGGCTAGCGCTGGCCACATCCTGCGCGGGGAAGTGCGTAGATGCAAGGAGCGCCGGCCGCCACAGTACTCCCCCCCAAGTACCCAAGGTACTGAACCGGAGGTAGCTCGGCTTGAGCTTTTGTAGGTGGAGATGGCTCAGCAGGGGAAACTGTGCTGTGTGGCTGTGTTGGTACACCCTCCAAAAAAAGTATTTGAGCAAGAGGGAAATTTCCTATTTTAGATTTGCAAATAATAATTGAGTTTTTGTGAAACGCACAACTTGATAGAAATATGGAAAGCCATATTTATACATAGCCTAATTCATATTCTATGATAAATAAATTTTAATATACGAAACCAACGTAGGAAATTTCTCTCTTGCTCGAATACTTTTTTTGGAGGGTGTACATCTGCTGTGCCAGGTGTATTGGAGGGAGAGTGCAGTGGTAGCAGGGGCGGATCCAGAGAAACCATCTGGGGGGGGGGCTCCGTTTTTCATTAGGATGATACAATGATTTCCCATTACTTTTTCTCCCAATTAGTCCAGTCATTTGGTAGTTTTACCTGGAAAGTTTTCCGGAGTTTTGAAAATGGGCAATTTTATAGATTTTGATGTGCTCTTTCCGAATTTCAACTTTGTCCCCTCGTATCTTTGCCGCTCGCGTCGCTATATTCGAAAAATGGCGCCCAAAAGCAGTTTTTTGGCAATATCTCCTTTCCGACTCATTTCACGAAAAAAAAAAAATACAAAAAAGGAAACTAGAGAAAATTTCCTACAATTTATGTAATTACCTTTTTTTCGTAAAATTAATAGTTTTGGCGTACGAGCGCCGCAAATTGTAGTTCAGTGTGCGTTTTCTCAACTAGCACACATACGTTGGGTTATTGATGGAACGTGGTTGGCACAAGGTTGTTACGTTGGGCAAACGTTGGATGTCCATATGGAAATGTCGGTATTCTGTTGGCTAAAGGTTGTGTTGGGCAACCGTTGGTAAACAACCGTTGGCCATCGGATGGCTGAATGTTGTGTTGGGCAACCGTAGGTAAAACAACCGTTGGCCATCGGATGGCTGAATGTTGTGTTGGGCAACCGTACCATTGCGCATGCGCAAAGACACACATTCAGGAAACCGGGAAGCGATAGATTCATGTCCGTTCGCCGTTCCGTTTCCGCCATTGCTTGTTATGATGTGTTGATACACTTTTATAAAGTGATTGATAGTTGAAATCTGAAACGAGTATTTATCTTTTCAGCTATATTTCTGTGAATTTTATTCGTTGCATAGGTTCGTAGTAACTTGAATCACGATAACTATTATTATTGATGCATTGATTATAGTTCGATTGTCCATAAGCCTAACGATCTTCAAAGTATGTAAACAAACAACTTACTATGCAGCTATGGTAATAAATATATAATAATTGCACAGTGCTTATTAAAAGATGCGTTTTGGATTAATAACAATGCTAGACAACTTAATAATAAAGTTTTATTTGCTCATAGTTGTACAACTAGGTCGAGAAGAAAGATACAACCAGTCGAGAAGGTAAAATTGGACAATTGTTTTCTCCTAATAAGTTTATTCTGAAAAAAATTCAACTTGAGCCGTGATTATATTTTGCAAGATTATAATGACTAATGAGATTTCAGATTTAGAAGTAGTTATTAAACTAACACTACTTCAATTTTGAAATCTCGTTGGTTCACAGTGGTTAATCAACAACAAGGATTTAAATTTGTGCATCAAAATTGTTTTGTTGTTAAAGGTATGTATAAAATATTTTACAGTTTTAAGAATTCAGTTATTTTAATATTTTACAAATGTGTTATAGTACTTTACAGTTCATATATATACCTATATTTACCAACTTCATTTTGTTATTTATTTATTATTTTAGAAGAGATTTTTGTATCTACACCTGTTATATGCTACAGGACTCAAATTTTATAGAGAAAAATACATAATCTATATGCAATCAAATACTCTTTGAGAGTACTGGAAGAAAAAACATTTTTATTGCTTTGACAAGTCTCTTCTACTGCGTATTTTACTTGAATGAAAAATATCAGTAGCTCTTTAAGTAATACACTGTGACTGAGAGTTCAGGTCCATAAACTGAAATCAATACTGATTTTTTAAAACTTTTCTTCAGACATTCTATTTTTTGCATTAGAGAAAGGATGCGCTATGGAAAAAAAAAGTTCTCTCTCTCTCTCTCTCTCTCTCTTTTTTTTTTCAAAATTTTGTGCAATGGTAATTATGCGGGACGCGTCGTAACTTTTTTTTTGCGTACCATACGACTTGTCTCATTCCTCGAGGTTAAATTCAATACTCTCAATAAATGAAGAGAAGCTTAAGAATTATGAAGATGGCTTGAAAAAACTGCATTTTGAGTTCGAATTCAGATTTCAAGATTTCAGTGCCATTCAAACAGAATTGGATATTTTTACCATGCCTTTGAACGCAAATTGTGAAGCAGTGAGGTCATATTTGCAGCTTGAATTAATTGAGTTGCAATCTAACGATCATCTCAAGCAGTGTTGCTTCTAAATATCCCAAAGTTAGAATTTTACAAATCATTATCGTTTCCCAAATTTAATATCTCACGCTCAGAAAATCAGTGCTATGTTTGTTTCATCTTATATATGTGAACAAGTGTTTTCAACTATGAACCTTAGAAAGAATTCTTTCAGAAGTAGACTGAGTGGAAGCATGCCGTTACATTTTTATTTAATTTGGATTGCCAGTTAATGTAGTTTTAATAATTAAGTGTCCTCAGATTTCTTAACTGGTGCGTTTATTGCTAACTTGTTTACTTTGGTTTCATCTAGTTCTTTTGGGAGCGTTGAAACGGTACTTACGTATTATCCCGGCGGTCACTTCCGCCAAACTACTTATTCGTCAAATTTGCTGGCTAACTGTTGACAATCGTATTCCAAACCATCAACAATACCATGTGCCCGGCATTTATCTTGGTGAAAAATTGCTTGTCTTGGCGGAGTGCCGGGATAATACGTAAGTACCGTTGAAACTTGTGCATAACTCCCAGAGACCCATGACTGCAAAGCTCGCCAAAGTACGGAGATTTTTTAGGTTGGCGAGAGTGGGGGCGTTAAAATGAATCAACTCTTTCTTGTAGCATAAAACACATCTTTGGAATCGAAATCTATCTTAAAATCGCCTACTGAAACTGTTTTACTATCTTCGCCACTCATATTCGTCCTATAGGCATATTCCAACTATACCGCAAAGACATTTTAAATACTGTTTGGAATGGGCATCATAATCCATGATTGTACTGTGTTCTCCTTTCTTGTTCCATAAAGCACTTCTTCGGAATAGAAATCTATATTAAAATCGCCTAATAAAACTCTGTTTTACAATATACGCGAGGCGTTTTCTAACTATACTCGAAATATATTTATAATAAATTGTCACGTTTTGGCACCGCATTTAGCGATCAATTATCAAAAATTGCAAACCTTGTGCGACTTTCAACATTTTATTAACCCCCCCCACCTCCACGTTATCTGGTAAACATATTTGAAAAGTGACTCGACGCGCTAATGTCTATACAAAAAAAACCTGATTGAAATTAATAGCACTGTGGTGCTAAACATTTTGGGGTGGACCGCCCTTCTGACTTAGGGGTATGAGGCATAGTTAAAAAACTATTCTCAGACTTGACGAATATACATATAAAATTTCATTAAAATTGGTCGAGCCTTTTCGGAGGAATATGGTAACTAACTTTGTGACACGAGAATTTTATATATTAGAAGATATACCCAATTTGAGCTCAATCGAATGTACCGTTTAAACGCTTTCAAGAATTTCCCCCATAGGCCATAATGTAAAAGAAATCTTTGTCGTAGCGCTGTAAAAAAACTATAACTCCAATACACATCAAAATCAATGTTTGTCTTACGATGCGTGGTTTTTAACATATATACCTAATTTCAGATCAATCAAATGCCCCGTTTAGGAGCTATCCTGTTCACTCACACACACACACACACATACATCTCGTAAAAATAGCATAAATGAATTCAGAAGACCTCAAAACGTGTAAATACACAAATATCGCGAAGTCGAAATATTTCATGATTACAATACTTTCCTTACATGGTACATGTTCGGAAAGTAAAAATAATCAAAATCTGAAACACTTTCAGGTTTTAAATACGCACTATAGTGCTATATATTAAAATCGTATCATAATTTATACGTCGTCCCTATTTTTCTTACTTATTCCAATCAGTTGCAAAAGTGTATCATTATTCATGACTGTGCTGTATTTTTCTTTCTCTTTTCGTAAAATTCATCTTTGGAATCGAAATCTATCTTAAAATCGCCTACTAAAACTATTTTACAATCTTCGCCAAGTATATTGCAACTATACTTCACCGTTTTATATATTGTTTCGAATGTGCATCATAATCAATGAGTGTACCGTGTTTGTCATTCTTGGGTTGATTCCTACTTTAACGCCTCGACTCTCGCCAAGGTGGCGATCATTAAGCATATACAGTTACCATGAAGATTTTTTGCAATTATGTGGCAATCGTAATTTAGAATTAAAATGGCGATTTGGAACAACATGTAAGTACAGCATGCCGTTACATTTTTATTTATTTTGGATTGCCAGTTAATGTAGTTTTAATAATTAAGTGTCTTCAGATTTCTTAGACTGGTGCGTTTATTGCTAACCTGTTTACTTTGGTTTTCATCTAGTTCTTTTGGGAGCGTTGAAACGGTACTTACGTATTATCCCGGCGGTCACTTCCGCCAAACTACTTATTCGTCAAATTTGCTGGCAAACTGTTGACAATCGTATTCCAAACCATCAACAATACCATGTGCCCGGCATTTATCTTGGTGAAAAATTGCTTGTCTTGGCGGAGTGCCGGGATAATACGTAAGTACCGTTGAAACTTGTGCATAACTCCCAGAGACCCATGACTGCAAAGCTCGCTAAAGTACGGGGATTTTTTAGGTTGGCGAGAGTGGGGACGTTAAAATGAATCAACACTTTCTTGTAGCATAAAACACATCTTTGGAATCGAAATCCATCTTAAAATCGCCTACTGAAACTGTTTTACAATCTTCGCCACTCATATTCGTCCTATAGGCATATTCCAACTATACCGCAAAGACATTTTAAATACTGTTTGGAATGGGCATCATAATCGATGATTGTACTGTGTTTTCCTTTCTTGTTCCATAAAGCACTTCTTCGGATTAGAAATCTATATTAAAATCGCCTAATAAAACTCTGTTTTACAATATACGCGAGGCGTTTTCTAACTATACTCGAAATATATTTATAATAAATTGTCACGTTTTGGCACCGCATTTAGCGATCAATTATCAAAAATTGCAAACCTTGTGCGACTTTCAACATTTTATTAACCCCCCCCCCCCCACCTCCACGTTATCTGGTAAACACATTTGAAAAGTGACTCGACGCGCTACTGTCTATACAAAAAAACCTGATTGAAATTAATAGCACTGTGGTGCTAAAAATTTTGGGGTGGATCGCCCTTGTGACTTAGGGGTATGAGGCATAGTTAAAAACCTATTCTCAGACCTGACATATACTTCATCGTTTTATATATTGTTTCGAATGTGCATCATAATCCATGAGTGTACCGGTTTGTTCGCCAAGGTGGCGATCATTAAACATATGCAGTTACCATGACGATTTTTTGCATTTATGTGGCAATCATAATTTAGAATTAAAATGGCGATTTGGAACAACATAAAAGTAAAGCATGCTGTTACATTTTTATTTATTTTGGATTGCCAATTAATGTAGTTTTAATAATTAAGTGTCTTCAAATTCCTTAACTGGTGTGTTTATCGCTAGTTTGTTTACTTTAGTTTTCATCTAGTTCTTTTGAGCGCGTTGAAACGGTACTTACGTATTCAGAGGCGGGGATAGGCGTGGGCGATGTGGGCGACGGCCCACGGCCTCGCGCTTCCAAGGGCCTCGCATCACATAGTTTTCATGAAGAGATCTTGGCATGGTCTCGAGCCTAAATATTTTTACAAGGGGTAGAACTTAAACTAGGAAAAGTAGTCATTTGAAATAAGATTTCACCGTACTAATATGTGAATGTTCTTTACCCAGACAGCACAGCAAACTTGCAGCAAGCTTGATTTATCAAGTCAATAAGCTTGAAAATTCCAAGCGTGCAAGCTTGATGCAAGCTTGAATCAAGTGTTCTAGTTTACACTTGTCCAGCTTGCATTAAGCTTGACATTTCAAGCTTAAAAAATATTTCTAAATACACGGGGCGCCCGCTGGCGAACGCGCCCCACATATTTTACTTTGCCACGCATTTTCCCCTCTACGCTGAAATTTCAATTTAATATAATCTGTTTCCATCGAGTGTCCGTGACTAGAATAGAACCCGGCACCTTTCGGTTATTAGCCGAGCGCGTTATCCATTCAGCTACCAAGCTTCGATGGAATAACTCCATCGAAGTTTGAAGTGAATTATCAAGCGGTTTTCTGGCCAGATTGATAAATGGGCGATATGTTATTTGTTTTTTTATTTTTCTATGGGATGCATCAAAATTAAAATAATGTTATGTGTGATTTAGAGACTCTACTAATAGGGAAATAAACATAATATAAACTTAAGAGCAGCACACGTTTTAAAACTTTCGCAACACTCATGAGCAATACTGCTGGCCAAAATCGAGACGAACGACTGATTTTGAAATCAATTTCGTAGTATAATTGTATTTTATTTTGAAGAATTTCCATATGAAATATAAAATGGGTTTACTTACTTAACACAAATTTTGTGTTAAGTAATCTGAAATCAAAGAAACGGATAGTTAAACGTTACTTCAAAATGCTATATCACAGTTGCTAACATAACATGTATGGAATACAAACACTTTAGTCATTTTTGTAAATATTTCTTATAATAACAAATAATTGAAAAATTTTGCTATTTTTTAACGCTAAAAATTCTCTTTACAAATGTGGTTAGTTATTTTCCTACATATTGGTATGCTATATCGATATAGAGTATTTCGAAGAATTAAAAATAAGTTTGAATTAATTTATACAAATGTAAATTTGAATTATTTTCATTGTTCATACTTTATAATTAAAAAAATTACTTAACTTCTGAATTTTTTTTTATCCTTTGTAATTTTATTTTAAAACTACAAAAGTGTAAGATGTAAGATTTTTGGGCCCTAAAATCTGTAGGCCCTGGGCAGTTGCCCCGTTTGCCTTGCCGGTAATATATATGGCACTGGTAATAAAATAAAACACATCTTTTACGAACTTTCAGCAAATTTGAGGACGCTAGACAATTAATGTCCTTTCTCTTTCACAGATGGCGCCATCAACTCTCCTTTAAAGAGGAAAAATCACGCGAGTATCAATTGTCAAGCTTAAATCAAGCTGTATTTAAGCTTGACAATTCAACTTGACTCCTGCAAGCTTGCTGCCAGCTTAGAATGAGTTGAACTGTCAAGGTTGCATTAATGCGTCAAATTCAAAGAAATGTCAAGCTTGATTTAAGCTTATGTGCTGTCTGGGTAGCACATTTTAAAACAGAAATCATGCAGGTCGTCCCTCCTTTCAGAAATATTTTCTGGTTACGGGCTTATATCTCGAACATAGTTACTGTATATTTAAGGGAGCAGTTCGAAGAAACAAAACCTGACACACGGTCGCTATTAGGAATGGACAGCTGACGTGAATCGTAAACATCGCAGAGCTCTGAGTGGCAAAACGTCAGGCCTTCAACCAGTCAAATGGAAAACTTCTGCCACTCAAACGCCCTCACAGATCTGGCGCATGTTGTTTGTTGACACTTCTGCCCATTCCTAATACACAAATTAAAATAAATTTTGGATTTACACACTCCCAATAAAGTATACGAGTAAGAGATAAATTTCGTATACACTGCGTGACACTGAAAATACAACACCAAGAAGAAGTGGTCAGAAAATTATGCAAATTTCAGGGTAAATGTACCTTGCCGAGTTATGCCAATGATGTAAAATTCGCAGCTCGCCAGTGCACATGGAAAAAGATATACGGGAAGGAACTGGTAGGACGGACAATTTTTGTGAAAGTATTGCTGCTAGAGAAATTGCCGTAGAAATTTTATTCTAGTCTTAGAGGACACGTGTAACCAGAGAATGCCAGGTCGCTTTCAACGGAGGCAGTTCCAGCAGACCGATGATTTTGACCGATGAGGGGCATGGTGATCGGACTGAGAAGGGCAGGTTGGTTCATTTGGCAAATCTCGGCAGACACACACCTGGATGTGTCCACTGTACACCGGCTGTGGCGAAGATGGTTGGAACAAGGAAATGTGGCATGTTTAAAGGGTGCCGGTGCAGCCAGAGTGACGTCAGCACGCGTGGATCACCGCATCCACTGACAAGCGGTGGCGGCTCCGCAAGCTACTTCAACCTCCATTCTGCGACATGTCAAGAGACCTTGGTTGTTCCTATATCGACCAAAACCATTTCCCATCGATTGGTTGTTAGTGGCCTGCATTCATGGCGTCCGTTAAGAAGACTGCCATTGGCTCCACAACATAGATGCCAACGGCTGCAATGGTGCCAGGCTAGAGCGACGTGGATGACAGAATGGCACTGGGTCGTGTTCTCAGATGAGTCACGCTTCTGTTTCTCCAGTGATAGTCGCCGCATACGAATGTGGCGTAGACGTGGAAACAGGTCCAATCCGGCAGCAATTGTAGAACGCCCCAGCACGCGACAACGTGGTTTGGGGAGCAATTGTGTATGACTCCAGGTCACCTCTAGTTCGTATTTGGGGCACTATGACGGCTCAACGATATGCGGATGATGAGATGCGGCCAGGAACTCTCCCTACCTTCAAACGGTTGCCAACGCCCTGTATCAGCAGGCTAACGTTCGACTGCACACCGCTCGCATCAGCCAACGTGTTCTGCAAGGTGTACGGACGCTTCCCTGGCCATCGTACTCTCCTGATCTGTCGCCAATCGAACACATTTGGGATGTGATTGGACGCCATTTGCAGACCCTGTCACTAGCCCGTTCACAAGACGAACTGTGGCAAATGTTTGACAGGGAATGGAGGAACATTCCTCAGGATGCGATCCGTGCTCTCATTGACGCAATACCTAGACGTGTTGCTTCTTGTATCGCCGTCGACGGTGGTCCGACAACTTACTTCTTACTAAGATGACGCTGCTCTCCTTCTGTATTATGCATATCATTTTGAAATAAAGATCATTTATTGTTCACTGCTGTCTCTCTCTGCTTGCCGAGTTTCAACACTTTCTGGCCACTCCTTATGGGTGTTGCATTTTCAATGTCGGGCAGTGTATTAAAAATTATTTATCAAAGAATATGAATTAGGCAATGTATAAATGTGACTTTCCATATTTCTCTCAAGTTTTGCGTTTTTCAGAAACTCAATTATTATTCTCAAATCTAGAATAGGAAATTTATCTCTTACTCAAATACTTTTTTTGGAGGGTGTACAAAAAATTCGGAATGAGTTTCCATAAGCTGCATTGCACATTGTAATAAATGAAAAACTGTGCATTTTTTGAAACATTTAGAAATAATTCTGAATCATGGAATTTTACAGCAAAATTTTTCGAAAAGTGGCACATTTTGTAAATGTTCGGTTTTTAGTACTACTTTACATTAGCAATCGTAATCTGACATTCAAGGAAAGTTATGCATTTTTGCCTAAAGAATGATCACTTAAAATATTGTTTTACAACGAAACATAGTAGTAAATAGTGGTGATATGAAACCAGAACAGAAACGTATTTCAGTGGCGGTCCGTGGTCAAAACTGTTAGTTCAGCCGGAAGCATATGAGCCTCCCCCCCCCCCTCCTCCGGACAGGAATGGAAAATCTTTGTTATTGAATTCGAAAGCTGGCTGATTAAGCCCTCACCGAGGAAAAAAAAAAGAAATTACATAAAAAATGTAAGAGATCCTATTTTACTTCCATAAAATGGACATAAATTTCAACCAGCCGCTCTTATCCTCAAAATTGCATTAATCCGTGTCTGATTCGAAGTTTCCTTAGAATTTTCTTTTGTAACGATAACTTGAGAAGAAAAGAAAAGAAAAAGAAAACTTACTTATTTTTTATAAGTCAAATCAATCCTCCTTTCTTTTAAACATGCGAATCGGTCAGTGATGTCCCCATAAAAAGGCGTTGTTTTAATTCAGATATCAATAATTTTAAAAGATCTTTAAATTTTCCCATGTTTAAAGAATTTTCTCGCTTGCCATGTCCTCTAAATGCCAGTTCTTGCTTACTTAAAAACAATACTGCTTTGATGGGTAATTGTCCATTCATAAGCAACTATTCAGGCTTACCTTCTTGATAAATTCAGCAATATAAAGTGGAGAGTTTTCCAAACATATATTCTCCTTATCCCCTCCCTCACTTCTCAGTCGAGTTCTTAAGTTCAGCCGCCGTTAAAAAATCTTACTTCGGCTGTATCACCTGCAAACTCTCTATGCCGGAGAGGCTGCTTACGTAGTCGTTGTCATGGCAACGGTGCTGCCAATTTTCTTTTCAGCGATCTGGGCTGAACCAAAGATTTTCCCAATTGAATTGCGGGAAGATTAAAGTGCTTTTTTTCTGAATGAGCGATCCGGCCACAATACTTTTTTTTTTGGTTGGTTTTTTCGGAGATTTTTTTTAATTTACCGTAGGAATTCCACAATTCTAATCTGAATTTAGGAAAATTAGTAGAATAAATTATTTTAAAGTATGTGCTGATAATTTCAAGTGCAGCCCGGCTGTACTTGCTGTATCCCTCGAGCCGCCACTGACTTATTTAAAATATGACGCTACAGACAAGTCCTAGTATTAAAGGTATATGGATGAGTAAACGAGGAAAAATATTTCGATACTAAAAGAGTTTTCAGCAGTAGCGTATGTAGGTTTCCGTCTCGAGGGGGGCAGAGAAGCGATCGGGCATTTTAAACCTTTATTGTTACTGAAGTTAATATAAATGTCTTAAAATAGCTGTTTTTTAATAGTTGCTTTACATATTCGAGGGCACCCGTCCCCCCCCCCCCTCCCTCTTAATACGTCACGGGTTGTCAGTATAAGAGATCCCTATAAGTGCATTTCGAATTTGGTGTAACTTGCTTAATATGAAGGCTTGATGAAAGATATATCTATTTTATGTTTGAAATTTTCATTTAGAAAACAGACTTCACTAATGATTTTTGAATTTTCATTTTTCAAGCTGAAGAATATAGCTCTATATGCAGGATGATTCCGAACTCTTACTCTCCGAACATGTAAGGGATAGTAGACAGAACGAAGATGGTTCAGAATCACACAGCATTTTTGGTCGGAAACGTCGTTTTCACGTACTTGTTAATATTCACTTTGGAATAATAGTGAACTTTCTGGTCATTGTTCGTCGAAAACTAATTGACATTCAGCAGAAAGCACTGACTAAAATTGATTAGTAACAGGATTGATTATTCAATCACGGATTAGATGTTGATTACAGGATGGATTATTAATGTTGCTATTAATAGGTAAATGAAGAGGTCGTTTCCGATCCCACATTCCTGCGTGTTGTATTTAGAATACAACAGATTAATTTGCCTTTTTTAAAATCAAATAATAAGTCAACACAACTTTTATTAGTGCGGTTTTTGTTTAATGTAACAAGAAAGGTTTACAAACAGCTTTTCAAACGAACCCCCCTCCCCCCTCTAAATTTACAAGAGTAAGGTGGGGGGCCTCGCACAGCTCGCCTTGCCCACTGCTAATTTTTGTCTTACCCCCTCCACTGTACGTATTATCCCGGCGGTCACTTCCGCCAAACTACTTTTTCGTAGATTTTAAATACGTTGCCAATCGTATTCCAAACCATCAATAATTTCATGTTCCTAGCATTTATCTTGGTGAAAAATTGCTTGTCTTGGCGGACCGCCGGGATAATACGTAAGTACTGTTGAAACTTGTGCATAACTCCCAGAGACCCATGACTGCAAAGCTCACCAAAGTACAGGGATTTTTTAGGTTGGCGAGAGTGGGGGCGTTAAAATAGGAATCAACTCTTTCTTGTACCATAAAACACATCTTTGGAATCGAAATCTATCTTTAAATCGCCTACTGAAACTGTTTTACAATCTTCGCCAGGCATATTCCAACTATACGGCAAAGACATTTTAAATGCTGTTTGGAATGGGCATCATAATCCATGAGTGTACCGTGTTTTCCTTTCTTGTTCCACAAAGCACTTCTTCGGAATAGAAATCTATATTAAAATCGCCTAATAAAACTCTTTTACAATATACGCCAGGCGTTTTCTAACTATACGCAAAATATATTTATAATAAAGTCACGTTTTGGCACCACATTTAGCGATCAATTATCAAAAATTGCAAACCTTGTGCGACTTTCAACATTTTATTAACGCCCCCCTCCCTCTGCACGTTATCTGGCAAACACATTTGAAAAGTGACGCGACACGCTAATGTCTACACAGAAATCCTGATTGAAATTAATAACACTCTGGTGCTAAACATTTTGGGGTGGACCGCCCTTATGACTTAGGGGTATGAGACATAGTTAAAAACCTATTCTCAGACCTAACGAATATACATAGAAAATTTCATTAAAATTGGTCGAGTGGTTTCGGAGGAGTTAGGTGACTAACACCGTGACAGGAGAATTTTATATATTATATTATATATATATATAATATATATGTAATAGTAAAAAGGCTAAACTTACGAATCAAGGAATCATTCTACAGCAACTTCGTAGTATAAATATACAATGAACACAAAATCTTATGCAAAACAGGAAGAATTAGATGTATCCAGTAAATAAAAATCCAAACAATGGTAAAAAACAAAATTTAAATCGAACTGGATGGAGTAAAACAATGGGTAGCAAGCATCGGCTATACTCGTCAGGCCCCACAAGCCGAATACTTAATACCAAGATAAAAAACAAAATAACAGGATTTCAATGTAGTTACTTAGCTCAAAGAAAGCTAAATATGTAACTATGGGGGGGCTACCCTGTTAAAAACTAAAAAGTAATCATAAAGACATACCCAGAAAAAAAGTAATTATGAAGAAAAAATGGAGATGAAGAGACCAAAAGCATTAAGCCTAAAAACATGGCTCAACCATGGAGCTGATGCCAATTGAAGAGGAAAAAATATACGTTGCCAGAAAAAATTGGAGAAAAGTTGAACAATAAGCAAAAAGTAAGAGTTAGTAAAATAATCGTAACTAATATTATAAATGCGAAAGTGAGTTTGTTTGTTTGTTTATGACGCTTTCACGCAGAAACCGCTGAATCGATTAGGATGCATTTTGGTTTAGATATAGAGGGGACCCTGGGGTTGGTTATAGGCTAATTAGAATTTTAGATTTTTAATTACTTTTTTAATTATTAATTAAAAACCGTTTTTACATTGCCATGGTTGGCGAGTTTCGCCCGTATCAAATGATTCATGTTTTCAGCTAACAAGAATGCTATTACTTCAATAAATAAGCGCGCGTGCATCTGAAAAACATTAAATACCACGGAAATTAAGCCAGTTTTGTGCCAAATCTATCTATCTGTAATAATAAAAATGAATGTTCTCCAGACAAATCTACAGAAAGCAGAGCTTTGAAAATTTGAGCATGATTGAGCCCATAACTTCGGTAAAGTGCACCTGAGGCTCAAAATTTTGAAATTTTAACTACTTTTCGAACTATTAATTAAAAGCCGTTTTATCGCCCGCACAAAATGATTTATGCTTTTGAAATAAAGCAGAAATTCTATTTGCAAAATCACATGCATTTGAAAAACATGGAAATTATGTTGATTTTACGCCAAATTAAAAAGCCTAAGTAAAGAAAGGGGTACTTACGTATTATCCCGGCGGTCCGCCAAGACAAGCGATTTTTTGCCGAAATAAATGCCGGGCACATGAAATTATTAATGGTTTTGAATACGATTGGCAACAGTTTGGCAACCCATTTGACGATAAAACAGTTTGGCGGGAATGACCGCTGGGAGAATACGTAAGTACCAAGAAAAATCCAGATGTGTTTCTTAAAGTTCATAAATTTTCAAATCCTACCAATAATATAAATGTGTACGTTTGTGTGTTTGGATGTTTTTGACTGAATTACACAAAAATGGTTGAACGGATTTGAAAAAATTTGTAATGAAAATAGCGTATGCCCCGGATTAACATACAGGCAGCCTTTCAAGCATATAGCATAAATAATTCTTTTACAAAGACACTCAAAAGAATTCTAATGCATTGCGCTCTATGGACATTTTGTAGCTACTAAACCGATTCTAAAACTTTTTTCACTGATTAAAAGTTACATTATTCCTGAGTATCATTGTTTGTTTTTGGATTAAGACCGATTGACTGCACTTAGGGTCCTAGGCCTATATGGAAAATTCCTCTGTGGGGGATTTTCTAAGGGATCCTAGTCCGTATTTATGCGAGGTTTTTTAGAAAACCACGGAAAACTGGGAGCGGCTAGGTCGACAGGCGCGACCAGGGTTTGAATCTGGCACCTCCCCCCTTGCAGTTTTGAGAGCAGAACTTCTTAGACACTGGTGGCATCCTAAGTGTTATAGGCTACCTTTAATGCATATATCACAGATAGTTCTTTTACAGGGATGCTAATAAGAATTACATAACGCTCTATGTGCATCTCTGTAAGTACTGAACCGATTCCTAAACTTTTTTTTACTGATAGTAAGCTACACCATTCTTGAGTATTATAGGCTAAAATTCATGCATGTAGCATAAATGGTTCCTTTACAGGAACACTCAAAATAATTCTAATACATTACGCTCTCTGGGTATCTCTGTAACTACAGAACCGATTCTCAAACTTTTTCACTAATAGAAAGCTGCTCTATTCCTGATTAACATAGACTAAAATTCATGCATATAGCATAAATATTTCTTTTACAAAACAGTTCGCAAATACTGTCATAACTGTCTCTGTTCGCCAAATGCCTGAAAAAAATCTATATTTAGTAACTCTGTGCATATTCTCTTATTTTAAAAGAAGTATACTAACATGCATTATACTTCATTTGAAACAAGTAAAAAGCAAATAATATTTAAATGCAGTTCCTTTTGTCGCAACAATATTTGTTATTCACACATGCTACATTTCTGTCGGGACCCAATTCTAAAGCCGACGTGGCTTTAGAATTGACAACAAGTCTATCAATTCGTCATTGGCGACGAAGTCGCGGGTAGCAGCTAGTAATAATAATAAAATGAAGAAATTATATAGAGTAAATTAAAAAAATAAAAAGAAAAAGAAAAGAAAAGAAATAAATATTATTATTAATAAGAAGAAATATTGGCATGAGATATATTAGGGTAATAATATTTTAAAGGGATACATCTAACTACTTAAATAGTTCACTATTCGCATTATATGCCTTAGAGATATTTCAGAGATTATATTAATTGAAAGGAGAGCATTTATATTTATATGATACCTGTGATCATTAGTTCATTTGTACATTTATATATATATATATATATAGTCTGTTTAACGACTTTCAAGGAACCGTGAAAATGTGAAAAATCGTCCTTAGAGATCTTCCATAAACAGAATTTGTAAAAGAATAACATTTCCCTTTACACTTTGGAAGGTGCCTGGTTCGAAACCAGTTCGCGTCCGCCGACTTAACTGCTCGGAGTTTTCCGTGCTTTCCTCCGAAACTTAGTGTAAATAAGGGTTAGGACCCTTTAGAAAGACCCCCACGGAGTGCACCCCCACCCATCGGCTTAGATTCCATGTGCAGATAATTGGCCGTAATCCTACAGCACCAACACCAACCCTGTACACTTTACATTCTTAGGACTGTGAATATTTTTCTTGATATATTGGCGTGATTAAAGATGTTACTTTTATTATCATTATATTGTTTTATTATCCACAAAAAATTATCTTAAGTTACCTTAAAAGAAGGTGGTAAAAACAAGAAATTAGGTTTCAAGAAAATAAAAATGAGTCAGTTGTTTCATTTTTCGCCATCCCGTTATTCTTTCTTCCATAGCAGTTTTCTCAAATGTGAAATGCGTCAGCTTCCATTTTATGAATTTTTCTAGCTAACCAGCCGAAGCCTGAAAATTTTGCATTCCAAATTTTTCTGCCAGAATAACAGCACTGCAGTAATTGGTTGATTTTATTTTATTTTAGTAATACGAACAATTATCTACATCAGGGATCTAGGCCGAGTGCGAGGTGCCCTACGTGGGGGTTTTTCTAAGGGGGCTTAATCCGTATTTATGAAAAGTTTCGGAGAAAACTGCGTAAAGACTCCGAACAGCTGATTGACGGACGCGACCTGAAATCAGGCACTTTTCTTCTCCCAGTTGCGAGCGCTTTGCGCTCAGCCACTCGTCGGGCCTCCAGAAATTGGAGTTAGGTGTTATGTGATGTTATGTGGCAAGCCTATACTAGAGGCATCTGCATTCTGGGGCGGTTGCCTTGGTCGGAGGATTTTTTTCAGAGGTTCTAACGCGTATTCACGTTAAATCTGGAGAAAACCATCTAGAAAAACTCCAGATAGTTGGAACGACAGCCTCGCGGTAGGCCCAAACGCGGGACCTTCACACTTCAGCCGCCTATCATGTCGAGTGTCTTATCCACTCGGCCATGGTGGGCCCCAGAAATTAGAATGTTGGCTGCTCTTGCTTCATGCAACCATTTGCATGCAGAAGTGCCTTGGCAAACTGTTCCAATTGGCCACATTGGGGCCGTGGTAGCCCAGTGGTTAAGGCGTTGGACTCGTAACCGGAAGGTTGTGGGTTCGATACCGGCGTACCACTAAAGACCACCGTGTACATGCGGTGTACGTGCACGTTAAATCCGTGGTTCCGAAAGTCCTCTCGGCGGTCGCTAGCAGTTTCCGAGGGGTGCGAATATTCAGAAGTCCCCCCACCTTCTGATTAGGTTCCAAATTGTGGCGGGAAATTCCGGGAAGGACGTATATGTAGCTCTAAGCGACACATTCAGTGACGCGAGCTGTCCTCTCCTGGCAAATAAACAAATAAATTGGCCACATTGACTTTTCGGCCGTTTGGATTTGGATCCCGTACTAAATTTTTGTGCTGCTTCCAGAATTTTCTCTTTGCTTCTAAAATACCTTTGAGAATACACTCAGGTAGTTGAGATTGTCTTGCGAATTGCACTTTTGACATTCCCCGACACTTTTTTCGCACTCTTAAAAAATTTTCCCCCTGCTCCTGTACCGTAAGGTGAAAAAAAAAATCGTTGTTAAACAGAAACGACGTCGTCTTTGAATAGAATTTTTTTACATTGGAGTTGCTGGGACTTTGAAATATCGTCTTTGGAAAGAGATCGTCGTTAAATAGAGATTCAACTGTACACTGTCTACCAATAAGTATTTGGACACCTGTGATAGAAAAGAAAAACTATATTCAAAATCAATAGTTGGTAGAGCCTCCGCGAAAGGCAATTACAGCGTGAACCCTCCGGGGCATACTTTCCACAAGTCTTTGTATTACAGCTAGTGGTATTGTCTTCCACTCGGCTTGGAGTAGACATAGAAGCTCCTTCACCGAGTTTGGACGGGTAGTGCACCCCTTCATTCGGCGATCCAACTCGTCCCAGAGGTTCTCGATAGGGTTCAGGTCTGGGCTCCGGGTAGGCCAGTCCATTCGGTGAACTCCATTGGCACTATACCAAGCCTTGGTTAATCTCGAAACTCGAAACATGACAACTGGCATTGTCGCCCTGAAAGTAACAGGGGACCAACCCGTAAAACTGCCACAGCGTAGGATGCACATTGTCACCCAAAATAGTGCAGTAGGCATCGGCGTTGAGCTTACCATGAATGGGGACCAAGGGTCCCAGTCCATACCAGGAGAAACACCCCCCAGACCATAATTCCACCTCCGCCAAACTTGACTGTTGGCACAATGCATTCTCGCAGGAGATGTTCTCCAGACAGACGCCAGACCCAGACCCTGCCATCCGAACGGTAAAGGGTGAACCTTGATTCGTCGCTTCAAAGAACACGTTTCCACTGATCTACAGTCCAATTTCGATGTGCTTTGCACCACATTAACCAGCAGCGCGGTTGGACTTTGTGATCAAAGGCTAATGGGCAGCAGCACGACCATGAAAACCAAGGAGATGTGCTTCCTTACGGATGGTATTCATTGAAACAATACTCCCGGATGCCTGTTGAAACTCCCTGCAGATTAGGGCTATCGGTTGGGTATGTTTCTTCCGAATTTCTCTGGACAGCACTCGTCGGTCTCTACCTCCCAGTTTCGTTGGTCTGCCGACTCGGGACACATTCCGACAATCACCGCTCACTTTCCACTTCTTAATTATAGTCTAAGATCCGGTATTAGAAATATATACCCTCATCTGTTATTTAATAAAGAACATATAGTCCAGTCATTTGGTAAAAAATAGGGGGTTACCTGGAAAGTTTTCCGGGAGTTTTGAAAATGGGCAATTTTATAGATTTCGATGTGCTCTTTCCGAATTTCAACTTTGCCCCCTCGTATCTTTGCCGCTCGCGCCGCTATATTCGAAAAATGGCGCCCAAAAACAGTTTTTTGGCAATATCTCCTTTCCGACTCATTTCACGAAAAAAACAATTACAAAAAGGAAACTAGAGAAAATTTCCTACAATTTATGTAATTACCTTTTTTTCGTAAAATCAATAGTTTGGGCGTACGAGCGCCGCAAAGTGCAGTTCAGTATGCGTTTTGGCCAAAAACTTATTTCCACACCACCTTGTGAGGTAGAGTAAGCGGCGCGTTCTTTTTTTTTTTTTTTTTTTTTCGTGGTATCCACAGTAGGCCTAATCCACATGCATTTAACTCAGGGATGGGCAAACTACGACCCGCGGGCCAAATGCGGCCCGCCGGAAGGTTTTATCCGGCCCGCAGATAGAATTTTGCAGGATGTGTTTTTAAGCGAGTATGGCAGCTGAAAGACGACATTGTGTCGTAATTCCATGAGAGACAGTGTTCTGCGGAGTGCGAAGTGTAAGAAGATACAGAATGGCTTTTGGACTTCAATGGCTTCGGACGGTATTTTTCACAGATCTTTGTCATATGAGCAACTTGAATGTCAAAGAAAAAATCAATTTATCGACGATATCTGGGCCCATCTCAAAGCTTTTAAACTAAAATCTAATCTGTGTGCTGGGTAGCTAGCTAAGAACGACTTGTCTCATTCCTAAATTCAGTACTCTCAATAAATGAAGATTTCAGTGCCATTCAAACAGAATTGGATATTTTTACCATGCCTTTGAACGTAAATTGTGAAGCAGTGAGGTTAGATTTGCAGCTTGAATTAATTGAGTTGCAATCTAACGATCATCTCAAGCAGTTGTTTCTAAATATTCCAGAGTTTTACAAATCATTATAGTTTCCCAAATTTAATATCTCACGCTTAGAAAATCAGTGCTATGTTTGTTTCATCTTATATATGTGAACAAGTGTTTTCAATTATGAACCTTAGAAAGAATTCTTTCAGAAGTAGACTGGCAGATGAGCGTTTAGCCTCGTTCCTTAGAATGAGTACATCTCACTTCGAACCTCAATATAAGGAACTTTTAAAAATGAAATAGCAATTTCATTCATCTCATTAACATATTTAAATTGTAATACTTGTATATTGTTTTTAAAATTTTAGAAAAATTTATCTTGGCCCGCCAAACTTTTTTTTTTCGATTTTTGGCCCGCGACCGAAAAAGTTTGCCCATCCCTGATTTAACTAATCCAAAATTTAGCGCATTCTCCTTCGCTTCGCTGTTCTTGATGGGCTAAGTGTTGCAAGTTCATTGTCTCTAGTACCGATCGAAATGTCACAGCCCGAAATTTCTGCCACATCAGCCGCGATGGGATTGTCAGTTTCATCGCAATCTTCTTCGTTCTCGATTTCATAATACATTTGCTCGAAAATAGTCTCATTCTTCCTCATCATCACTATCTTGTAATGGAACTTGCGAGTTATCACAGGTACCATTGCAATTCGTGCATATAACCAACACCTCCTAGATATAGAAAGCCTAACAACTGGTACGTTCCCAAGCTTTCACGTCATCAGTAGGCCTTCAAGAATGACGTCATCACAATTTAACTCTCATAAAGTAAAACTATTTAAAATTTCTGGTGAATTTACTCACGCACAACAGCATTTTACTGATTTGAGATAGAAAATTTTAATTTTGCGGCAAAAGGCAAGTTTTTAACTGTAACTAATTATGTAGTGTAATAAGGAAATAGATCATAATGAATTGTTTTGTACCACAAAGGTATTTTATTTTTTATTTTTAACTTAAGTTATTTTCTTATATTTGTAGCATTCACCAGAAAATTTAAATAGTTTTACTTTTTGAAAGTAAAACTGTGATGACGTCATTCTTGAAGGCCTAGTGGTGGCGTCAAAGCTTCAGTTGTTAGGCTTTCTATATGTAGGAGGTGTTGATATAACGGGGCACTTTAACCCAGTCTTTCTGCATCCACAGGCTTTCTGGTATCTCTTTCTGCGTTTGCAAGAAATAAGTTTTAACAAGCTTTCAGGAGCTGGGGGGCTCGAGTGTGGTGACAGGTATTAGTCCGTCCTTGTTTCTTTTCCACCCCCATTGCTCTGCATTTTGTTCATTCCCATACCACTGCTGAACCTAATGATAGGTTCGGAGTGAATGTTGTCTTGTTCCTTCTGTTGGTGGTAGCGACGCAATACTAAATTTACTTTTATATGCTGATATTGTGAAGCATGCATATCTATTGTTATTTAAAGACATACTTTTCTTACTTTTCACATTACTGTCACTGTATAATTCAAGAAGGAAGCGTTCTCCAGCTTTAGCAATGCTCTCTGGATCAGCATTCGGATTTTTGAATACCTGGATAACCACGTTTAAATCTGGATTTTTTCGGAGTACATCAATAAATTTCATTTTTCCTTGATTAAATAATGCTGATGTTGTATCACAGCCGCTGAAGGCATGCAAGAATAAAATATGAACTGCGGCTGGTTTATCTATGATACTTTTTGTTGAATATATTTGTTGCGAAATTTTTCCTTTTCCTGGTTTGAGAATATATATGATTTAACGTTAGCCGTCAAAAGAATAAGATCTACATCTTCGCCAACAACTAATGGGGTCTACTGGGAATACCACGAAAAAAAAAAAAAAAAAAAAAAAAAAAACGCGTCGCTTACTTTACCTCACAAGGTGGTGTGGAAATGCGTTGTTTGGCCAAAACGCATACAGAACTACACTTTGCGGCGCTCGTACGACAAAACTATTGATTTTACGAAAAAAAGGTAATTACATAAATTGTAGGAAATTTTCTCTAGTTTCCTTTTTTGTAATTGTTTTTTTTTTTTTTTTTGTGAAATGAGTCGGATAGGAGATATTGCCAAAAAACTGCTTTTGGGTGCCATTTTTCGAATATAGCGGCGTGAGCGGCAAAGATACGAGGGGGCAAAGTTGAAATTCGGAAAGAGCACATCGAAATCTATAAAATTGTCCATTTTCAAAATTCCCGGAAAACTTTCCAGGTAAAACTACCAAATGACTGGACTAATATGCTAGATAATGTATTCATTGATACATCGCAAATAGGTTGCCTAGCTAAATCGCGTACTGGTGATATTAAATAATTAAATTTTTAATTAAATTTTTTCGATCAACTACCCCCATCTGTTATTTATGAAAATCGAGCATTAGTTGAGAGAATATGCCCCCAACGAATTGAAAAAATATGGGTTGCCTACTTTCTCCTCTGCCCAACTATGGGGTTGCCAAGTACAAAGAGGCCAGTAAACGTTGTTAAAATACCCTCATCTGGGACTCTACCACCATAGTATCGGAAAGCTTTCGCTAGCGAATATATCGAGCCTTCTCTTCTCATGACGTCACAATCCGAGAAATATCCGATATGCCCTACTACGATCGTATCGTGATAGTTTCACTGTCGTATTGACTATCGGAAAAATTGCTGTTTTTTCCCGACACGTTGGATGAAGGCGAAAACTCGCATTCCGGTACCGGATAGTACAAGATGGATGGGTTTTTATTGTGTGGATCGCGGAGTGTCAAGTACTTCCACAAAAGGACCCCTCTCCCTAGCATGTTGGGTCTGTCAAAAACGGGCTTCCACTCGTGATGGATGTCTCCGGAGTCTTCGGAAATTCTGAAGACAACGCCTTCGTTATGTCTCCGGAGTCTTCGGAAATTCTGAAGACAACGCCTTCGTTTAAGAAAAGAGGCAAAAGCCTAGTGTTTTGATTGGTTGATCGCTCTGAGTGTCGGATAGACCTCTAGCAAGCACAAAAATACTCGCTTGTTTTATTCGACACTCATCGTGGTAGCGCCAAAAGGAGAGTCGCGGCTATTTATTCGAAGTATCTGACTATCCGTGAGCGAGAAATATCCGTCACGGATGTTCTACGACACCATGGTAGTAGAGCCCCTGTTATTTAATCGAGCTATGCATCAAACGAAAGGTTATTTTATTACCAATCCAACCGTAGTAAGTTGCCTTATCAAAAAGTTGGCTGAATCCATGGTTGCCTAGATTTTAGATGTAGTAAAAATACATATTTCATAATTATAAAAATTTTCAGCGCGGCGATGAGAGAAGCGTTGCGCGCGCAACTCCATGCGACAGACAAATGCAGCGAGTTCTTTTTAAAGATTTTGCCGATAGTGTAAGCACATTCCATTGATCAAATCAGGGGCGTAGCCAGGGGGGGGAATATCGGGATATATCCCCCCCCGCAGGAGCGTAGCCAAGGGGGGGTTAGGGGGGTCATAACCCCCCATGAGGAATTTTTTGCCATACAAAATGTATATTCTTCACTACATTGTCACACCCACGCATACATATATATGAGTTGTAGTAGTTGTAACCACCCCCCATGAAAAATTTCTCGCTACGCCCCTGCCCCCCCGAAATTTTTGGATTAGGGATGAAAGTCCGTCTATTTATACACATATAAGTTCATATGCCCCCCCCCCCCCGAAAAATTTTCCTGGCTACGCGCCTGGATCAAATACTGGATTCAAGTGAGATTAAATATTAACGCGATATCATTTTTTTCACTCACACGATTATTTATTAGCAACTACACATAAATATAAAATATGTATTTTTACTTTTTTATTCAAAACGTACATCTTTCAAAAGGATATTTTCCGATCGTGTAAACACGGATTAAATACTTATGAAAGTCATAAAATAAAATATCACAAAATGATATCAACATTTTTTTTTTATTCATACGTAAATTTAACAATAGCAAAATGTCTCAGTAAAATTTTTTTTGTGTAAAAACGTATTTCGATTCTGACACATGAGAAGTGCCTATATGTCAAAATCGAATTCTAATTCTTCATCATTTTCTTTTTGTTTTGATTCTCTTAATATATCCTCAACTTGTAAGAGTGTTGGGTCACCTACGAACCATGCAAGCTTCAAATAGCCATCCCAAAACCACCCACAATCTTCAGGATTTAGTTTGACGCAGCATGCATCAATTGCGTACAGTCATATTGAATTTACATAGATTGTGCGCAAAATTTTCAGTTTGAGTGAGATTCAGCATGGTGGAATCAGGTTGGAGTCGATCCTTTAATCTTGTTCATGAAATGCTGTTTGTCTTTGTTTATTGCATATGTTTTTTGGAACAGCTCATACCTAGCATCATTGATGTTATAACATTGCATGATCCTTTAAAGAAGGGTAGTAAACTCCTGAACACGCTGAATTTTTTCTTCCAGGAGTACATCTGCTGGGTCCGTCAATGATGCCAATATTTCCTGAAAATTCGTTCGTCTAAAAATATTTTAACCCTCCCGCTGTCAACCCCGTGTTAAGCCGTTCATCGAGATTGCCTCTCAAATTGACAAGACCGACTATAGTCACTAATTGAAGATGCCTTCAAAAGCGCTCAAGCCGTGTTTAGTCGTTATCTATTTTTGCTTCTCAAACTGGCAAGACCCAAGACCGTCTCCGGAAATTGTCCCTTCCCCCTCTGAGAATTCGTGAGAACGGAGAGGCAATTAGCTGCCACAATGGGAGGTGTCCTGCAGGCCTGAGGGTCCACTGTAGTATCGGCGGTGGAGTTTTTTTCAATGGCTCTGACACGACGGACCCTGTTTTGTTATCAAAAGAAGACGAATGGATTCTGATCCCCTCTACCTAATTACTGTCAAGATTGTCTTCAAATTTCGCGTACGCATAGCTGGGGAATGTTCGTGCATCCATTAATTCAAAATTAGGGAATAAGAGTTTAATTATACAGAAAGCATATTAGTCAGATCTGTTGATTTCTTTCTTCTTTTTTAAATTGCTTGCTTTTATATTTTACTTGCAAAATTTTCCACTACTGAAATAGACATCAAAATAAAGTTTATAGCTCCGTTTAAGATACATTTAATGTATTTTTAAAACACCTTGGCGATAATTATTATTGAGGAAGACACATGAATATTTTTATAAAAATGACGTAACTGTGGAGTATCGAAACTTGAAAGTGCTTTTTATCCCATTTTAACTCCTTCTTAAGAAATTGATGATGAATCGTCTGTGATTTCGATTTGTCTGCTTGTCTGTCTCCTAATTGCTGTGGACATAGAATTAAGGGTTTGTACGAAATTTTAGAGATATTATGAAAGGAGAGTGGAAAAAGCGAACAATATTAAAGATGTCATTTTTTATGGAAAAGAACTTCCCCTGTCTTCTAGCGTTTGGTGTAGGGAAAGGTTTTGTGGTATATTGAATTTTTTGCTCTATTTTAGCAATAAAATGCTCGATAGTCTGGAATAGAAACAGATAATTTTACTAAAATAACTTGTTTTCAATATTTTTATAAAAAGATCATGCATCTTCACACCAAGATACACACGATCCGTATGCAGGGTATACTTGATCCCACTCAGAAATTACATAGGCTATTCATAGATAAGCAATTTATCTACATTTTCAGTTTACTAAATAATATTTCTAAATAATAATAATAATTTCGTAGATAGGAAAACAATATGGACATGAAATACAACATTTTTGTATTAAATTCAACTCTGCAATTTGTAATGCAAGTTTTATAAATGTGTTTTAAAGATTTTTGATCAGTTTGTTACCTCTGGTACAATTGTCCACGATATATTTTATAAATAAACTATTTTTTTACCTTTCTTGTAAAAAAGTAGTTTTATTAATATTCACTAATTTAATGAGTCTAAAATTACAACAATAGTAATTACAAAAATTAAATTATTTACTTCTTGGTATGCAATAACAAAATTAATTGAGTGTTCTTACAATTGAACTGATTATATATATATATATATTATATATATATATATATATTATTGTGACTATTTTTTTTTAGTCACCTGTGAAAAAATGTTACTTTTTGATGTTTTAAGAGCCCCCTCCAAAGGACAGCTCAAAAAAAAAAAAAAAAAAAAAATTAAGAGGTCGCTCAAAATTTTTTCAAATTTTAAAGATCGTCAAAAATCGAATTTTTTTCTTTTTAATTTTTTTCTCATTACGGTGTAATTTTATAGACCAAAAATAAAAAAGTTTCTGAAAGTTTCAGTTCAAAATTTAAATTTTGAAAGGTCACTCACAATTTTTTAAAATTTATTAGTGCATTACTTTAGATTTTTTCGACCGACCTTTTAATATTCAAATTAAAATTCCATATTTTTTTTCTTTTATTTAGTTCAATAATCGGTAAAAACACACCACGTGGAACTGGAAATCTTTTGAACAATTTTATTATTTTTAATGTTTAATAGAGTACTCATTTAAAAATTATTTCATTTTCATGTGATAAAAAACAGTTTCTTCTATGAAGGATTTTAAATATTATTGTTTGAAGGTGAAAACTTTTACTTTTCTATAACCTTCAAATCATTATTGTTCTAATTGAGTATTAATGTCTACAACCAGGAATTGAGATTTTATTAAGTTTTAATGAGTGCAACAATTAAGAAATTTATCCGAATTTTAATGTACATTTGTTAGAAAACTGCTTTTGAATATTTATTATTATTATTATTATTATTATTATTATTATTATTATTTCAGCTTAATGTTTTCAAAGTTCTTGCACTTATTTTTCACATTTGACTTAAAAATTAAAAAATTGCTCGAAAAACATTTCGTACAAAAAAACTAATTTGAAATAAATATCATTAGTAATGCTCGCAATAATAATAATAAAAAAAGCATCATTGAAAATGTAACTCAATTCCGCAGTTTTTAATATTTCCTTTTAGTGAGAGACGTATCAAATTTTACATTACTTATATTAAAAAAAAAAAAAAAAAAAAAAAAAAAAAAAAAAAAAGAAACAGTTCGGTGTGATTAGGTAAAGTGAATTATTAGAATAAGAAAAGTCTATCAAATAGCTTTTTATTACAATTTAGAGAAATAATTACAAATTAAAAATTGCTCATATTTTTAGTTTTTAAGTTACAGTATTAGAGCACACTTACACTACAGGCCAAAAGTATTGCAAGTTTGAGAAATCTAAATATCGTTTCAAGAATAAGCCCAGAAAAAATGGACCGGAAATTTGCCATATTTAAATATTTTTGAGAATTTATGTAGTATAATTTGAAAGAATGTATCTGAAAATCCCCCCCCCCCCAAAAAAAAAAGAGAGAGAGCTTCAGGAACCAATAATTTAAGTTGGCACCACGAAACACCAAAGGAAGTGCTGTAAAACATTCTGTATTCCATATCTAAAAGAGTGGCTGTTGTGATCAAAGTCAAGGCTGCTCAGCAACATAAAAAATGATCTTGAGTTCAATTGTATTTATTTATTATCCTCTTTTTGCAGAATAACTTGAAATTAATTTTTTATTTAATTTTATTCCGACGAGCGAAAATGGATTATGATTTCTATAAAAACGTATATATTTTTTATGCTATTTTTTCAATAAATTAAATAATTATCTTTATTCTTTAACTCAATGCTATCGTGTCTTTGAAGTAATTACTTACTGACATAACATGTATTATGCTGACATAAAAAAACATGCAAACATATTTTATGTCAGCTGTAACATGCTGACATAAAAAAATATCAATTATATTGATTTTTAATTTTGAGAATTGAGATTGATTTTTAATTTGGAGAAGGGGCTTAATCTTGAAAGGGGATAGATTTCTGAAACTTGCAATACTTTTGGCCAGTAGTGTAAGTGGAATAATAATTAAAATATACGAAATTTTTTCATACAATTTTTCATTTGTAATCTTTACTCAAAATTTTAATAAAAAGATGAATGACAGGCTTTTCTTAGGAAAAAAAAAAGAAAAGAAAGAAACCTCCATGAAACTGAGGAATTAAGTTCATTTTTAAGTAAGCACTTTTTTAGACTGTAAGCACTATTAATGATATTTATGTCAAATTGTTACTTTGTACTAAAATGACTGTTTGAGTAACTTTTTTGAATAATTTCTGTGCTCACATCAGTAAACCTAGACATTGCAAACTAAGTATCTACAACTAAATACTCGTATACATAATAATGCGTACCTTGTGGAATGGTATTAAAATTATTAGACCAAGTATACTTTTTTTTTTTAAATTGTTTTTGCAGCTGGAAATTTTAATAAAGGTATACATATGCTGAAAATTGTTATTTGATACGTGTTTGAATGTAGTATTTTTCGTTAAAGAATGAAGTATTGAAATGAAAATTCCATTTGAAAACTGTTTGACTCTTCAACTTTACTTTGAGTTCTAAAGACCACCATACACTTTCAGATCCTGAGAGATACGGATATTTTATTACCCGTGGGAAAAGGTGACGCAATGACTGATTTGAGGTTAGAAAGTGGCGTATTTCGGTTTGACGAACAAATAAATCGAAAATTATAGTACTAAATATAAACTGCAAAATGGAGAAATCCGCCTTTTTCTGACCGCAGCTCAGAGATTTATGGCCACATCCCCACCCGACAGCTGTCTGAAATTTGACGGTCTGTCAGACTAAAAAGTAAGTCTTTTCAGTGATGAAAGTGCAAGTTAAGCATAGGTTCTTTACCCGACAACTGTGTGAGCGCAAACCTTGTCCAGCTGAGAATTGAAATAGACCGGGCCCGGAAGCAGCATTGGTCACAATAGGGTGTCTTCTACATTACATCTTTTCAGAGATGGTGAGCAGATTAAATACGGGTTTTATAAATGGTTAAACTCTCTCATAACTCGGGAGATTTTTATATTTAAGTATGCAGAGTTTTAAGTACTTTCTAAGCCTCCTTGTGGTTACATTGATTTGATTTAGAGATATTATAGCTTTTCTAATGAAAGAGTACCTTTGTTAAGATGTAGTTTCTTTTGTATCTTTACTTTTATTTTAAATGTAAAGTTATTAAATGAAATTTTCCGAATTTTGTATGAAAAGAGACAATTCGTTTTACCAATTACTCAGATTTAGGCAGGTTTTATGAAATTTTTATAGGCGAATCCATTATATACGTCTATATGAATTTGTCGAAAAGTGTTTATAATTCACGCACTTCGCATGATTTATTATTTTATTCCCCACCATGGCCGAGTGGATAAAACACTGAATTTCGATAGGCGGCTGAAGTGTGCAGATTGAAAAGGGAATTTGGATTGAATAGAATATTACGGTAAGCAATACAGTCCAACCACATTATAGCGAAACCGGTATATAATGAACTCACGGATATAACGAATGAGAATTTCGGTCCCGCAATTTTAATACTGTATTTCTTAACGGTTCGGATACAGAGCGAACAAAACTTTTGGTCCTTTGAAGTTCGTTATAATGTTGATCGTACCTAAAAGCTCCTTGCAACTATTTTGAAGCTGTTGGGGCCACTTATTTTTCGGCTAGGCCCTCGCGCCTCGGGTTCCGTGTGGGCCGGGTGGGGGGGCGGTCCGCCCCGGGTGTCACCCTCAAAGGGGTGACACCAGATGGCTTGTACAGCAAAAATTTCAAAAATATCGCATGTATGGGGGCAAAAGTGCTCGTATGGGGGGGGGGTGTGACACCACTTATATCCACCCCGGGTGTCACCCTCTGTAGCTACGCTACTGCCCTCCGCTACGCCACTGTGTGGAAGCGTAAGATTACTAAAAAATAAATAATCATAATTACTTTGATATATATTACTCTGATGTATATCAAATTACTCTAATTATAAAGTAGTATATCTATTATTGGGGCCTCGCTGGGTCCCCCTTTGGTCAAGGGCCCTCGGCAATAGCCGACCAGCCGACCTGACCAGTCTGGGCCTGCTGTCAATCTAACAGTCTGACGTTTTGGTCGGTTTTCTCCAAGTATAACCTGAATGAGCGTTAGAATCACTTAAAAAGTCCTCCATCAAAGGCACCCCACCCCTAGCAGATGCCCATCGTGTACGCTTTTCATAACACAAACAAACAAACGTATTATTTTCTTTTTTTGCGAAATTTTGAATTTCAAATTCCTCAGCAATGAAAATCATTCCTGAGATTTGTTAAAGATCCACAGGATATAGTATTTTCACCCAAGTAAAATGTATCTGAAAGTGTTAAGTAGCGAAGCTTTCCTCTGCATTGTTTAGTATAACTATCAGAAGTTTTATGCATAGTTTAAAAAAAATGTAAAATTATGAAACTTAAAAAGAAAGAAAACAGATTTTGGGAGTCAATTTACTTTGATTTGAATTACGTGACGATCCGATATTTCTCTGATTTAGAAAATCTGCCAAGGAACTTTGAAAAATTGCAAAAGTGGAGAGTTTAAAAATTTAAAAGGGTATTTATAAAATTACCGTGAATACTTAATAGAAATAGATAAATCAAATCACCATAAAATTTATTTCGAAATGCTTTCTATGTGTTTTACTAATATACCTTTAATTAATAATCTATCAAAAAATGAAAAATATTTTTTGATACAGAATAAATTATTTTAAATATGCATATATAAAAACAGTCCTGTGTACATGTATATATTAGTAAGATGCATACATTTTATTCTGCACTAAAAACGGTCTTTCTTCTAGGACAAGCAGAGAGAAAAAGTACAATATTCATGTTCATACATCGAAAAAAAAAAACTAGTCTTTCGAAGATTCAATAGAGTATTGGAATTCTGTGGGTGGGAAGGGAGGGGGGGGGGTCATCACCCCTAACCAGAAGAAAACCATTTCTCCTGAAACACGATTCTAGTAATTAGCTTCAGGGGATGACCGATAGCTTCAGCTCCTCACCAACCAAGCACCACGGGGCGTCGATCGTCAGAGGGGAACGAAAATAGACTGGCTTTTTTCGATGGAAAAATTTCTTGTTAGGCCTGTACCGTTTAAAGGGATTTGTGATCCAACACGAAGTACGCTTTGTTGCCCGAAGTGTTCGAACCTGTAGACAGTCGGGAGGTTAAAAGGCTTGAGTTTCCCTTTGTTATAAAGTGCAGCTGTATAATCCCTGCCCGTAAATGCGTGGAAAGCTAGCCGACCCAACCATAAAGTAGGATCCGATTTCATCGCAAGCTCAATACAGTTAATGCAATCAAGATCTTTCTTATTGATTTTCTTTGGTGATGAACCCGCCAACCAAATTTGCGTCTGTGGAACTTTCTGTATAGTGGCCAGTAAAATTATCAAGACATCGGTATCATTCGCTTTGACCAATATTTTTGAATTAGGTGGCGCTTTTGATATATGAAACATTATCAGCATATCTACCTCTTCATGCTGACATATATAAACTTCTTTACGTTTCACGTAGTGATTCCCGATTGTATGGTAAAAAAAACAGTATTCTCCAACCGTTATAAAAAAAAAAATTGTTTTGAATTATTGACACCAGATTATCATTTTCCCAGCTATCAGCCAAGAATTGTACCAGGCTTCTTTGGAATGGTACTTTTTGAGATTTCCAAGAAAATCGCTAGGTCTTGGTTGAAGAGGTCCTTGGATGACATACGGTCTATTGAACTCCAACGGTTTTGACGTTCAGTCTTTCATAGAGGGTGTTAAGTGCCTATCAAAAATTATGTGTATTTCAGAAGCGTTAGTTGAGCACTATTTTATTAAGATCGATTCAGCCACCTTGTCTAATGTCTGCGGCATAGATGATCCGATAACATTCAAGTAATAAAAACCGTCTATTTCATCGATATCGATACCGGTATGCTCAACAGTTTCGACATTGGACTTCAATATACTTGGGCTAGTTTTGGATTTGTCAGTTTTTAGCACGCTCACCAGTACGCGAGAAAAGAGCAGGCGGCACAAGCGCAAACGGAAACGTTGAGCAGTAGTACTCCATGTTGATGTCTTTCTCAAGACTAATCGCAAGTAATCGGCCAAAGATGTCTCTTTTCATTTTAAGAACGGCCTTATTACTTTTATCTTTGTTGGTTTGAGCTTGGACGGCGGACTGTGAAGCGAAATTCGGGATTTTGTTACGCTTTATCGGTTTTTCGAACCTTTCGGAAATTGAATTACATTCTGAAATAAACATCAATTTTTGTTGATTTCCAAACGACTTAATGTTGATTAGAAAATCACTAACTTCAGAAGATGCTGCCTTACCAGTTGAAATATTAAGAATAAAGAGAACATTTTTATCGATACTCTCAACGGACTGATTCAGCGTATTTCTTATAGTCTCAATGATACTTTGAAGACTTCCGTTATCCTTTTCGATTCGACTTTTCTGAAAGGCAAGCAGGGTCCGATTTGCAGAGTTCGGGGCTCTGGGCAAAAGCTTCATTGAGGGCACCTTTTTTCGAAAACTTTTTTAAAATGTACAAATTTTTAAACTTAAAAGAACAATTTGGGGCCCCGTTTTGGTAGAGGGCCTGGGCGCTTGCCCTGAATGCCCTCCTGGAAATCAGGCCCTGAAGGCACGACTGGTATCATCTTTTTGCGATAGACCGAATTGTTCTTTAACGGTAAATACAATTTTGGTCCTTATGCTGTGACTAAGTGCCCATCTCTGTTGGGCTGATATGGACTCTGCGGCAAAATTATGTGTTAACTGATGTGAAGCATCAGCATTAATGGTCTGTTCTAACTTTAAGTCATTAGGTAATACAGAGAAACCAGATTTGGTACGTCGGATACCAATGGATCCTCGTCTAAATTCAGATTTCATCCGCGAATTGCTGTTCTGCGCCTTCATAAGATTACTCACATACATAATGGAACATCTGGCATAATTTGGCTGGTTCAATGAAAAGAACAAATTGGACGTGCTGTAAATAGAGTGTAATAGAGTGTTGTAGCAGAGTGCCCAAAATCACTGTACTGGATGCTTCTTGAAAATCGAAGAAACAAATTAATGAATTCACAGTACTGGAGATAGTATTGAGCCGTCCTTCTGTGCTCACCGAGCAAAGCTTTTATGTGCCATTCCTTGTACCCATCTACGATTTTCCCCAGCATTTCAAGTAAGTCAGTTTAGTAAGCAACGAAACTTACAATTTGATCCTTTGAAATCTGTAAAAGTTCATCCAGCATCTCAGGATGTGATTCATGCTGAGACAAATAAGCTTGAAGTGAGTGTTGCCAGAAACGTCTTCACATAAATCCCTAGAGGTTGATAAAAAAGTATCAAAAAATTGCAAAGTTGTCGTTACAGTATGACGTCATAATAAGAATAGTTAAAATTCATAGAGTCTAACCCTACCCCCCCCCCAAATTTAGTAGCATATAAATGCTTTCAAGAGAAGCAAATATTGCGAAATGTCTCAAAACCTAGCAAATTTTACTCTAAAATCTAGGCAACCATGTATTCAGCCAACTTTTTGATAAGGCAACCTACTACGGTTGGATTGGTAATAAAATAACCTTTCGTTTGATGCATAGTTCGATTAAATAACAGATGAGGGTATTTTAACAACGTTTACTGGCCTCTTTGTACCTGGCAACCCCATAGTTGGGCATAGAAGAAAGTAGGCAACCCATATTTTTTCAATTCGTTGGGGCATATTCTCTCAACTAATGCTCGATTTTCATAAATAACAGATGGGGGTAGTTGATCGAAAAAATTTAATTAAAAATTTAATTATTTAATATCAATAGTACGCGATTTAGCTAAGCAACCTATTTGCAATGTATCAATGGATACATTATCTAGCATATGTTCTTTATCATTATTAAATAAAAGATGAGGGTATATATTTCTAATATCGGATCTCGCACTAAAAACAAAAGAATCTTTACAATAACTTAAAAGATGCATTTAAAAACACAATTTTTAATTTTTGCAGTTTTCCAGTCATTTTTGGCCCCCCTTGAAGCAGTGGCGGCTCGTGATAAAAAAATAGGTGAAGAGCTTGATACCAAAACATTATGAAAAACACCTGATGCAGCCATTAACATGGGCTCCGGCAGAATATTTCCCAGGGGGGGCAAAGGCTACTCCAGGGGGCAAAGACTACTTTAACGTATAGTTACCATGTTGAAAAGAGCAAAAAAGCAAGGGAAAACTCTGCATACAAAAATCCAAGGGGGGGCATAGCCCCCTTGCCTTATGCTGCCGGTGCCCTAACCATTAAGCATGGTAATTACGCGGTGGCACAGGCCTTTCTGAGGAAAGAAATTTTTAATCTTTCAGCGATGCATTAATTCCTAATGCCTCCATTGGTCGACCCAGGACCCGATTAACCTTGGAAGTGAGGGGAAGCTCAGTCTCATTTCGGGCCACCCCCATCCCCTTTTAGTTTGGATTAAGTAAAGTTTTTAATGATTTTCTTTGTTAAAAGATAATTAAAAACTAAGATAATAAAAGATAATTTAGTTTGTTAATTGATTTAATTAGTTCTAATGATTTTATTTGAAAAAAATATTTTTTCCATTAATTTGAAATTTACCTTAGATAAAAATATGTTATTCATTATCTTCGCAATAGTTTACTTAACTGTAATGAGATGTTACAGTATTTTTTAAATTACTGTAAAAAGTAAACTAAAAACATTTTCTTACTACTGAAACATTAAACTTTGTTTATTTAGTAATTTATTTTGCATGAGACATGGGGCTTTTTCCGGCAATTCTTTGTTCGTTTTGATGACATAAAAATCACAGCATGGAAGTTCAGAATTAATTTTGACCTTTAGACGATTTTTAACATTACATATTGAAAGTTTACCCCTTTCTACCGACCAAATGTTCCTGATAATAGAAAATTTTGTCTCAAACTGGAACAAATATCCCAAGTATAGACATCGCAAACTGAACTAATTTAGAAATGTTGCTACATGGAGTATCAACACTTCTAAAATACCTTAAAAATAGCTTTCCACTTCTCTTCATTAAAATCTTTACAATAACTTAGAAGATCATTTAAAAACAAAATTTTGAATTTTTATCCGTTTTAGAGTCATTTTTGGGCCCCCTTCAAATTATGAGGGGAAGCTTCTCGAGCCTTTTCGCTAATCAGGCTCTGGGTCGACCACGAGAAAGAACATCTCTTTTATCGTCATCATTCCACCGACTAAACGGTGTTTGTAGTACATTACAGACTATATCATTTACAGGAAACATAATGAAGGTGAATAAACAGAAAAGAAACTAACTATTATTATCATTAAAATTAACACAAGAACAAACTCTAAAATTTTCAAAAGACAGCAGTAAAAGTCTCAAACAAATCACGTGGTTTCATTTTCCTACACAAATTTGTTCTTGGAGATGCACTATGCTGGGTTTTCTCTCACTTGAAGAGACACACCGTTTTCTGAGGGATCTCTTCACCTGATAGAAAGTAAAGCTGTAAAACTGAATGAAGCGTCTGAGGTTACCATGGCAACCCCCCCAATAAATGCAGTAGAAGAGATAATTTTTCCTTAGCACTTCACAACTCACCCCGTCAGAACCCGCGTACCACGTGACTCTAACAATGGACCAATCGTGACACAAGTCTTTGAAACTTTCTTTGGCCGCGCGGCAAGGGGAGGGAAGGGAAGAGAGTTTGGCTTCACTGATAGTAAGAACATGATTTAGCACATCGTCTTATGACAATTGGGCTTTCATCAGAATTTTAAGTGCATTCTTACAGACTAAATTTGAAAAAGGATTATGGCTTGCTTACGTTACACAATTTTTTGTTACTTACAATACTTGGTGAAGAGGCACTTCATCTACTTCACCAGAAAAGCCGCCACTGCCTTCAAATTCTGAGGGGAAGCTCAAGCTTCCCAAGCCTTTTCGGTAATCAGGCCCTGTAAATGACGCCTCGCAGGTTGCTGTAGATGCTCCTATTGACAAGGCAGGAGCAAGAAGGCAATAAAGAGAAGGAAATGCATCTCTGTAATTGAACATAAATGCTGTCATTTCATGCAATGTGGCTGAGAGTTTCGACTCTGATATTTTCTTTTGCAAGAAAGTTCGTGCCGTTGCTATTTCAGCAGTTGCGAGATCCAAATCAATATTGCATGAATTTGGCAGACACGTGAGGTGCTGCATGTCGGACGAATTGCTCGTCATGAACGTGAGAGCTTTCATACTCTCTTACAATTATATGCTCTCTGGGCTGAAGCGTAAATTCAGCTCTGCTATTGTTTGATCAAAGGCATCATGGTGCATTCATAGTAGTTCTTGTTGCAACATTTCCTTTCAATGCTGGGAACATAAGCGTCTGCCTACAGATTCAGTCATGATGAAATCTGTGAAATGGATTGGAACCACACATCTACATTTGGGAGCCGGAATCTCTACTGCCTTCTGTCCAGAACATAGCATTGTCATAGCCGATTTGTATAAGGTGTCAAAATGTTCAACATTTCGATGCTTATTAATTTCTTCTACAACTCTGGAAACAATTTCACACGCTTGTAGCAGGTCCATAGCTTTAGACTGCAGTTTATTACTGGCTGGATCTAACAGGGGTAGAAGGGAATGCTAAAGAGCTCCAAGAAATGCAAACCGAGGAGTTTTAATTTGGAAAAGCAGCCCAGTTGCTTCCATTGAAATATCAGTAGTTTGAGTCAGCACACTTCTGAAAAACCTTGAAAAGTTCTAAGTAATTATTTAGTATCGCTACTGTACAGCGGTAATGCCCAGACTATCGTTGAGGCAATAGACGATTCAGTGCTTGCCCCTCATACACATTTGCAACGTGATGCTTTCTAGTGAATTTATAAAGTTCAGAAAAGATATCGAGGAAACTGCACAAATCTTTGTCCCCTGAAATAACACTTATAACCACTAAGTGAAATTTATGGTTGTAGAATGAATGTAAGGAATTTCTTTCTTGAGTTGACACTTGAGTTTAGCCTGCATGCCACCGCTCCAGCCATGACGGCAGCACCATCGTAGCATTGAGAGATGATGTTCTTTGGATCCAGTCCCAGTTTATTAAGCTCATCTAGAATTGTTGTACAGACCGCATCTGCATCCAGATAAACTGTAGTAGCAATGCTAACTAAATGTTCAAATGGAATTCCTTCTTTTACTGCACGGATGACGATAGATACATTTTCAGACCCATTGATAGTGTAGTGATTATACAATTAGATTTGTTTACTACTCAAATATTTCTCAATACTAACGAGAGATGGCGCTGCCTGACTGTAGCAGGCTCATTGGAAAATTACCTTCATCCAGGAAATATTCATAGTTTATGTTTTGGCAGCACTGGAATTTTTAACACCTAGATATTGGCAACAGCTTACCTCCCAGGTATTCCCTTTCTCACAGACAATCCCCTTTCTTTACGACCTGCAAGTCAGTCAGTCACTGAACCGCGCGCTAGCTATTTGTATGTTTGTATGAAAATGCTAAAATAAATTGTTAAGTTTTAATCTAACTGCATCTTCTTTCTTTAACGATGAATTACCACTACAAATGGTAACCCGGACTCAGCAGCATTAAATTAAATCCTTCTGAAGCTTATTTTAGAAATATTTTTATTTTCGCGTATATCTTCAACACGTGGCTGCAACCATGACGGAGATCGGAGCTGTCAAGATCCCGGTGTATAACTTTGCTGACCCATCACTGTGATTTTTAATGTGCGAGTCAACTTGAGCTGGGCACTCCAAAGCCAGTGACAGAAAGTCGCACCAAATTTAATTACATTATTTCCCATCTGCCTGCCGAAGCTGCCTCGATCGTCAGAGACGTCATCCTGAATCCTGATGCGACGGACCCCTACACCCACGTGAAGACCGAGTTAATCAAGCGCTGCAGCGAATCCAGTCACCAAGAGATAAAAAAACTTCTTGGTGGCGAGCAGCTAAGAGATCGACGCCCGTCCGAACTTCTCCGCGTCATGAGAAGGCGAGCCGAATCGTACAAGGTCCCGGATGAACTGATGTTAGAGCTTTTCCTGCAACACCTACCGATGGCTGTGCAATCTATATTAGCGGCGATCAGCCCATTATCTCTGGAGAAAGCTGCGGAAGTCGCAGATCGAGTGGTGGAGGTTTCACCGGCGCCTGTAGCGGTAAGTGCCACGTGCTCAGTAAATTCCTCAGATTCCATTGAAGAACGCTTAATTGCGGAAATAAAGAAACTGCATGTACGCATAGATAATCTCGCGCGGAACCGAAGCCGAAGTCCCGGTCGTAGTAATTATCGCAGGAATCGCAATCGCAGTAATTCCCGATCAAAAACGTATGAAAGTTGCTGGTACCATTTCAAATTCGGCGATAAAGCAAACAAATGTAACCTCCCATGTAATTATTCAAAAATCGATGCAAGCGAGGCGTAGTGGCGACGACCGCCTTGTCACAGAATTCCCGTCGCCTGTTTGTCCGCGATCGCCGTACGAACTTAACGTTTTTAATTGACACAGGATCGGACGTTTGTATTATCCCGGCATCATCGCTCCAAAGACGAAATTTTGTACAAATGACCCTATCAGCAGCTAATTCTTCTCCTATTAAAGTATTTACTACCCAAAACCTTTCTTTAGATCTCGGTTATAGGTGAATTTTTACATGGACATTTTTAGTGGGAAATGTTTCAGTACCAATCATAGGGGCTGATTTTCTGTACAATTTTAAGCTAATGCCCAACCTTGCAACAAAAAAGTTAATTGATGGGGAAACAAATTTAAGCTCCCATTGTAAAGTAGATGAGAGTGAAATCCATTCTATTAAGGTTGTATCAGGAGATAGCATTTACCATAAATTGTTATCAGATTTTCCTGAAATTACCAGACCACCCCGTGCAGATCAGGAAGTTAAGCATTCTGTAGTTCATCACATCATAACCAAAGGCCCTCCCGTTATGGCAAAGCCACGACGCTTAGCCCCAGATAGATTAAAAGTTGCAAAGTCTGAATTCGAGGATATGATGAGATTAGGTCACCTGAGACCTTCGCGCAGCAATTATGCATCTCCACTTCATTTGGTATCTAAGAAAGGAACCATGGAATGGAGACCAGTAGGCGACTATCGTGCTTTAAATGCACAGACAGTAAAGGATAAATATCCTATTCCCTGCTGCTGGATTTTAACGCTGCATTGCATGGAACAAAAATCTTTAGTCACGTTGATCTAATAAAAGTCTATCATCAAATACCAATAAATCCCGATGACATTCACAAGAGCGCCATTTGCACACCCTTTGGTCTGTTCGAGAGTACCCGTATGCAGTTCGGACTCTGCAACGCGTCCGCAACATTTCAGCGATTCATAGATGAGGTTACTAGAGGTTTAGAAGGCGTATTTGCATTTGTCGATGACATATTAATTGCCTCAAAATCACCAGAAGAGCATATCACACATCTTAAAAACTTATTTGAACGATTACAAAAGTATGGTCTCAGCGTAAAACCTTCAAAATGTACATTCGGAGTTTCGTCCATAAATTTCTTAGGATTTAATGTTTCGCAACATAGCATTGAACCCTTGAAAGACAGAGTAGAGTGCATCATTAACTTCCCCAAACCCACTACAATCACTCAACTAAGGCGTTTCTTAGGACTTTTCAATTTTTATCGCCGGTTTGTGCCAAAAGCAGCCCACTTATTAGCACCCTTAAATAAATTTCTTGAGGGAATTAAAAATAATAAGAAATCAAAGCGATCCACACTGAAAAATCCACAGGAAATACTTCAATGGACTGAGGTTGCTGAGCAGGCATTTGCCGATGCCAAAAATGCTTTGGCTAATGCTACACTACTTCGTCATCCAATTCCAGGAGCCAAACTTAGCGTTTGGGTAGATGCCAGTGATGTCGCTGTCGGTGGTTCTCTGATGCAACTTAGCACGACCAATTGAGAACCTATTGCCTTCTTTTCTATCAAGCTTACAAATAGCCAACGGAAATACTCCACGTATGATCGAGAGTTATTGGCCATCTACACAGCAGTGAAACGATTCCGACACATGCTGGAAGGTCGAGATTTCATAATCTTTACTGACCAAAAGCCTCTCATCTATGCCTTCAAGCAAAAACCAGATAAGTGCAGTCCGCGGCAGTGGAGACAACTGGACTTCATTTCCCAATTCAGCACAGATATCCGACACACCAGTGGTGCAAACAACACAGTGGCGGATGCATTATCAAGAATTGAAGTCCACAACATTTCAAATTCTTCATTTCTTGACTTCGAAGCCTACAGCGAGGCTCAGAGAACAGATCCTGATCTACAAGACCAGCAAAACAGGAGTCATTCCCTAGACTTAAAGCAAGTGCCTAGTCCAGTGACCACACAAGAACTGACATGTGATGTATCCACCGGTAACCCTCGACCATTTGTTCCCAAAAACTTCGCAGAACAGTCTTCAATCACTTTCATAACCTCGCACATCCAGGCATCAGAGCTACAATTGAATTAATTGCAAGCAGGTATGTGTGGCCCAACATGAACCGTGAAATTAAATCATGGGTGCAGTCCTGCGATGCCTGTCAGCGTTCGAAAGTTCACAGGCATACCAAAACTCCTCTAGGTACCTTCGCATTGCCAGATGCACGGTTTTCCCATGTGCATATTGATGTGATAGGACCCTTGCCCCCCTCGGAAGGTAAGATGTATTGCCTCACTGTCATCGACAGATTTACCAAATGGCCAGAAGCCATGCCCATTACGGACATGACAGCAGCAACAAGAGCTAGAGCCTTTTTCGAGGGATGGATATCCCGTTTTGGATGCCCTTCAACCATCACAACTGATCAGGGGCGCCAATTTGTATCATCCCTGTTCAGGGAACTCACGAAGATGTTGGGAACGAATAGAGTTCGCACAACGGCCTACCACCCACAATCGAACGGTATCGTAGAACGCCTGCACAGAATTCTGAAGAACTCTTCAAAAGCCCACGAAAACCCCAGATGGACTGAATCACTCCCAGTAGTTCTCCTTGGTATCCGAGCAGCAGTCAAATCTGACATACAAGCATCGAGTGCTGACCTTGTATACGGCACGTCACTCAGATTACCAGCAGATTTGTGCTCAGAGAACACTAAAGACATAACTCCTTCCTAAGAGTATGTGCAGAGACTACAAAAACAAATGCAGTGTTTGAAACCAGCTCCAACCCACAGTGCAAACACAAAAAGTTTTGTGCATCCAGACCTAGCCCATTGTACGCATGTCTTCCTTCGGGTTGACAAAGTCACTCCACCCCTTACTCAACCTTATACTGGTCCCCACAGAGTAATCAGTCGCAGTAACAAAATCATTAAAATTGACATAAATGGCAGAATTGACCGTGTGTCCTTAGACAGAGTCAAGCCAGCATTTGTTTGCAATGATGTGACTGAACCGAACACTGTTGATCATCCAATTGAAAGTTTAAAACCCACTACTAGTGAGAGTTCCATGAACGTTCCTAAAACAACTAGATCTGGGCGAGTTGTAAAATTTAGTAAAAGACTAATAACTGAAATGAACTAACACTTCTGCACTATTTTGTCATATTTTCAATTTTCACATTCTAGATTTTCCAATTTCAATTATTATTATTCATGCCTTATTTGTTTTCAATTATAATATACCTTAATTTTAAACCTTCCTCTATTTATGTATTTGTAAAGCAACTTCAGTGACTGACAAACAATCTTTTCAGTTTAATGATTAAAAATGCTAACTTTCATAAAGGCAAATGATCCATAAGTACGATAGATTAATGCCAGTAGAAATTACAGTTCATAGAAACTGAATTCATATGTATTACTGCTCAAATGTTGTTCGCACAATCTTGTTTAGGACTTTTAACATTTATAAATCTCATACTTGGAATTATTAATATTTTGAATTCTCTCTTCAGCTCTAAATGCTTGGTGCAGCCAGTTATTGCATATTGTCGTTCTTTCGCATTGCTCTTTCACTGGGGGGATACTACTGTTGTGATTATACAATTAGATTTGTTTACTACTCAAATATTTCTCAATACTAACGAGAGATGGCGCTGCCTGACTGTAGCAGGCTCATAGGAAAATTACCTTCATCCAGGAAATATTCATAGTTTATGTTTTGGCAGCACTGGCATTTTTATACACCTAGATATTGGCAACAGCTTACCTCCCAGGTATTCCCTTTCTCACAGACAATCCCCTTTCTTTACGACCTGCAAATCAGTCAGTCACTGAACCGCGCGCTAGCTATTTGTATGTTTGTATGAAAATGCTAAAATAAATTGTTAAGTTTTAATCTAACTGCATCTTCTTTCTTTAACGATGAATTACCACTACAATAGTGAAGAATGGAACATCTGCTCCCGGAACTCTCCTCGCGATTTCTTCTTGAACCATTTTCGTCAATATAGAAATAATTTCATTCTGCATTCCCGGAGATTTTTATGTGTAGCATTCTTTGGTATTCTGGTTATAATATCAGCTAGTTTGTTGTCCTTTCTAAGTGTATATTCAAAAAACTGCCTAAATAAACCCGAAGAAGCTGTCGTAATGTATTTCGAGACAAACCTGATTTTGAACAATCAAAGCGTATTCAATTTATGTTCGGATTCAGATAGAGACCCTGATACGACCGCTTGTATAGCCCAGAAGCAGGGTGGGCACGGCCCTCGTAGGCCCACCCGTAGCTACGGGCCTGATCCCATGGAAAAATAAAAGAAACTTATCGGCATCGCCCACCGATCGATCTCGCCAGAAAACGGCGTGACAACCGTAACAGTCACTCCAAACTTTAGTCATAGCAGCAGGAGGCAGATTGGCGGAACGGTTAGCACGCTGGCTTCCCAGCCCATAGTTCGTTTCCAGCCCCGGACGCTTGATGGAAACAGATTAAAATAACTTAAAATTTCAGCATTGAGAGGAAAATGCGTGGAAACATAAAATATGTGGGGCGAGTTCGCCGACGGACGCCCCGTGTATTTAGAAAAAAATTTTTAGGAAAAATGTTTAAGCTTGAAACGTCAAGCTTGCTGCGTCAAGCTTAATGCAAGCTGGGCAAGTGTAAACTAGAACACTTGATTCAAGCTTGCATTAAGGTTACACGCTTGAAATTTTCAAGCTTAATTCAAGTTTATTGACTTTATGTGTAGCTTATGTGGCTTTATGTGTAGACAAACTTGCATCAAGCTTCCTGCAAGTTTGCTGTGCTGCCTGGGTTACAACCGCACACGACAGAAACACATATATCACGACTGCAGATGATTGAAGCACATGTATGATGATGACATTCGCGCACAATAAGAGCACATGTATGACTATCACTCAGAATAAAAGCACATTTCAAATTAGCAGGCCACGGAATGCACGATAATCACAAAATCAATTCGAAATGTAGAGAAATTATTTAAATCATGACGATGATCCACCTGTTCACTTCGTCGTTTTCGTTGCACGTGGTTCCGACGCGTTCAAACAACAGGGTCACCAGTTGTGGGTTTCTCAAGTTTGTTGAGATAATTCAGAAGGCAATTTACACTTGTTAACAAAACACAACATTTATTTATGAAGAATCATAATTTCGTACTGATTTTTGAGAGTGCAAGCTCCACACCAAACGAAGCACACCATCAAGGGGAAAAGTTACTGACTGACTGCCATAGTCTGTTGCCAGATTTCAGAATTGAAAAGTTCTGAGTGGAGTGAAAGAGAGTAGTGGCTAGCGCTGGCCACATCCTGCGCGGGGAAGTGTGCAGATGCAAGGGGTGCCGGCCGCCACAAGTTCTTGCGCCGGAAAGGGTTAACCCGCTCTCCGGTAGAACCAGCGTGGACGAAAGCTCGTGTCAAAGAGGTGGGCCGAAAGAAAGGCCGTGCGCTATGTTATACATGTTAAAAAAAATTTTTTTACACTTGCATAACTTATATCGGGAGAAATATTCTCGTCACCCGTCTCAAATTTTTCATATCCGTCTCCTAGTCTTGTCGGCGGACAGGTTGCGATATTGGATTTTGCGGTCGAGATCGGGAGAGTAGATTGCATGACTGAAACATCTTTTATTCGAAGGAATTATCCGAGAATGGACGAGTTCCAAGTCGTCGGTGGAAAATTCGGGTGGTTGGATTAAAAAACTCGCCGTTTGAAAGAGAACCCATCCTCGACTTTTCCGTCAGAGTTTTTTTCCGAGGTTGGTTTCTCGACGCCCCACCCCCAAGAAAAATAACGAGAGACGGTCGCTCTGCTCATATCAGAGCGACCGTCTCTCGTTATTTTTTCTGGGGGACGTCCGTCTGTGTCCGGCTCTCGTCCTCATCGTATCGATTGTCCAACACGTTCGCCCAGACCAAGTTTTGGATAGAATACAGGAGGGGATATCTACGCTGGTCTATCGAGATCTGCTCCGTCGTGCATACATCGCATCCTGCACAATTTCCTCTTTGGACCCACCTCCAAAAGCGACACATCCAGTCTTCTACGATACGAGCTTGCACTCGCCGTTTTTTGCAATATATTTGACCTTCCAGATTTTTCTATATGCGATGGGCGTATCCGGAGACATTCGTCCGATCTTCTCTTCGATATAATTTTCTAAAATCAACAGCCGATCAGTGCTATATTACCGGCAGGGCAAATGGGGAAACTGCCCAGGGCCCACAGATTTTAGGGCCCAAAAATCTTACATCTTACACTTTTATAATTTTACAATCAAATTACAAAGGATAAAAAAAATTTCGAAAGTTAAATGTTGTTTCAATTATAAAGTATGAATAATGAATATAATTCAAATTTACATTTGTATAAATTATTTTACACTTATTTTTAATTCTTCGAAATGCTCCATAGTCGATATAACATACCAATTTGTAGGAAAATAACTAATCACACTTCGTGAAGAGTATTTTTAATGTTAAGAAATAGCAAAATTTTTGAATAATTTGTTACTTTAGGAAAAATTTACAAAAATGACTGTTTACAAAAAGTCATTGTAATCCATACATCTTAGCAACTGTGATATGCACTTAGATCTAACGTTTAACTATCTGTTTCTTTGGCATCATGGAATTATATTTGTTTACTAGCTGAAGTACCCGTTCTTCGCACGGGAATGAATGGAGATTTTGATATTACGATTTGTGGGGATTACTATTTATTGTAATAAAGAAATATAGCAAAATGGATATCGCTTTATATTGTGTTCAATAACCATGCATACCGAATTTCAAGGCAATCGTTTGTACGGTGCAGAAGGCCATGCGGCGTAGCGCAATCTAGTGGAGAGTTTTAGCAAAACGGATACGGCGGAAATATTCTTCGCATTCAGATATCGATGAATACGAAATTTCAGGACGATCGGCTGGACAGCCCTTACGACGCGACATCTAGTGGCAAATTATATATGAAAATGGATAGCGCCAAACTCTTCCCCGTGTTCAAATATCTATGTATACCTATTTTCATAGCGATCAGTTGCACAGTCAAGAAGTGATACACTGCAGCGCGATCTAGTGGTTAATTAAAGTAATGATTTGCTACAGTGCCGTCAAGTGGCGAATTATAGCAAAATGGATAACGCCAAAATATTCTCATTGTTCAAATAGCTATGTATACTGATTTTCATAGCGACCGTTTGAATGGTCAAGAATTTGGCCTGCTGCAGCGTCATCTAGTGGCGAGTTAAAATAATAATGCATTGCAGTGCCATCTAGTGATGAGTAACATCAAAAGGAACACAGTTAGAATATATTCTTCGTGCTGAAATGTGTAAGTATAAGAAATTTTATGCCGATCAGTCGAACGGTATAGAAGTTGATGTGTTGCAGCGCCATTTAGCGGCAAGTTACAGCAAAATGGATACTGAAAAATATTCTCCGTGTTCTAATATCCGCGTGTACCAAATTTCATCGAAATCGGTTGGACGATATTCGCATATAGTAAACGGCTAAACGGAATAGAATTCGACGTTCTGCTGCGCCACCTAGTGGAAAGTTAGAGGAAAACGGATAGCATAAAAAGCTTCTCAATGATAAAAGACTTAGGTGAACCAAATTTCATGGTGCAACGGTGCTGGAGTTTTTCAACCTCATACACACATACCAACATTCATTTTTATCCATAACCAGTTTCATTATATATCCCAGTCTCAAATAAAATCCAGTTTCAAATCTAAGCCTCGCCAAAGTGCCAACATACGCCATTTTGCAAGAGTTTTTTCAGGAAATCATTCGAAGCATTGACTTAGCAGCAATCAATATGGGAAATGGTTCGGCCGCCAAAAAGTAAAGCACACATTTATTTGAAAAGGGGAATACCTTAATACAACCGAATTTTTTTAAATTATCAACTATAACGTGTTTTATTCATCGTTACTCCGATGTACTAAATGAGAAGATTTCAATTTTCTGAAATTTGGCGGAATTCCCCCAACTTAAATCAATGTACTCAATTGGCGAGAATTCTGAAGATAGATCGCTTGAAATCCCTTAATAACTGCATTATTTCTTCACTGATCATTAAAATTTAACGCTGTATTCTAATAAAACCTTTGCACTTGCTTTCAAAAATCTATTTCCTTAAGCTCTCAATAAATTGCGCCAAGCCAAAAACTGTGCAAACCGCTAGAACTCACTTTCTCAAAATCAGCATTTGAGCCATTTTATTTTTTCGCCAAACTAAAAAAAAATTACATATTAGCCTCGGAAATCTTCAATTCTTATTGTTTTGCGTATAAAACATTTCATTCCTGCTCCGATTTCCCATGCACACGATATTATAATAAAAAATTAATAATCTTACAAATATAAACTAACAAAAAAAATCATTATTATTCTTTTATTTTTACTTTGAGTATTTAAAACATCTTATTCGGTAAAATCGCCACACATGGCAACCACAATCCTTATTTCACACTTTTTTCACTACAGGGGTTACAATTACGGAAAGGTTTTTGCATGGAGAACATAAAAAATCTCTTAAATTCCGGGAACGGGTGGACTTTCAAAGTTTTAAAGTGGACTATGATTTATTCTATATTATTTTACATATCTGTGCAAAATTTCAGGCTGATAAGTCCATTTTTGTGGATTTGTATACAACTCAAATCCACAAACAAACAAACAAACAAACAAACAGAATTTCATTTTTATTTATAAGATTTCAGAATACTTAAAACAAAATTTGTGTTTGGAAGGGGTAAGATATTTAACTTTCAGTATAAACCAATCATTATCTGTTTTCTTTAGGAAGGGGGGTCATTTCAAGGGGCCCAATTTTTTTCTTCTGCCCAGGGCCCACAGTTGTCTTGATCGGGCTCTGCAGCCGATCTTCCGCATTTTTTGAGAAAGCGACGACGTCCGCTGCACGGAGACATTGCCGGCGAATGATTTCGACTCGCAGAGCCACTCGCTTATATACTCTGCTACTGATCACGTGATCAAGAAATCCAACGTCGGAGATGATAAAGAATCCAAAGTCGGACCTGCTCTAAATCGTCGAGTCCAACGTAGGAGGATTAGTTCCGAATCTTTTCAAGGTTGGTTTTCTCGAGAGACCCCAAAAAATAACGGCAGACGGATCGCTCTGTTTATATCGGAGCGACCCGTCTCCCGTTATTTTTTCGGCCCCGTGGCATTCGCGTCCTTTTATAAATCGTGGTTGACGTACCGACTGTAGACAGACGCAAATTGCAGGGAAACTAAAGTACGAAGCATCGGTAATCTTGGGCGATCCGCAACACGGTCACTCGTCCGGTTCAGTAATCGCAATTTTCATCCACGCCTATATCGCAGTGACGCGCGTGAACAAACTCCCAAAATCGCATGTGCAATCTTTCCACGAGTGTCGCCTGCTTTCGTACCTTCTTCGCCTTTAGCTGCACGTGCAACACTCTGCGTTCTATGGCATCCGTTTCTTCGGCCAGGCTTTCAACTTTTTCGTCGTAGGTCGATTCCAACAGCCGAAACCGGGCTTCGAAGTTCTCACACAGCGCGATGAGCGTTTGTCTACACGAAGCAGGCATGATGCTGAATCAGAACCAGGTCGCAGTACGACGGCTTAAATACTCTGTCGCTAGTCGCGTGATCAAAAGAATCCAACGTTGGAGATGCAAATCCCAAGGACGGCCCCGTCGCATTCGTTTCCAAAGTTTGGCGGAAGGATTCCTCTAGAGAAAGCTGGATCCCGACCCCCTTATCGACTCGAACGGGCGTTCCTTGCGCATTCCACGGGACACTTCGCCTCGGACCATATCGAACACGGTGCATTGCTGCGTCCGCTTTTTTCAGAGAGCCCCAACGATCGGGCATTGATTGTCGATACCGCGACAAGGTCTTCGGCCCGCTAAAATAATAAACATGCTGGTTTCCTCGTCACTCTGGTGTGGAGTACAGCATACGACGCGTTATTTCCCTTTTAGCATAATACGCATGGCGGAGATTCCCCGAGAGGCCTATTTTTCCAAAATAATGCCGACACCGTACGGGTAGCGGGACAACGCAACGTTCCATCGCCCGGTCCAAGCGGACGTCATGCGCGACCCCTGGGAAAAAAAGTGCAAAAATGGGACGCGCATGGCGTCCGCTTGGACTCGGAGCGGTGGAACGTTGCGTTGTTCGTACCACTCCAATTTTTTTGGAAACCCCACAAAGTTCGACTCTGCCTTCGCATTTTTGCAATCTAGAAAAAGTTTACGCGTTTTTGCAAGACCTAAACAAACTACCACGTTCAGATGACGAAAACTCGTTTTCGCGTTTTTTATGAAGGCAGGGTCGAAACTTGCTAGGTTTAAAAGCCAGATCGTTGGTGTCGGATAATTTTGAGAGCTAGCCGAAAGGATGAGGTATCGAAAGACACCCGAAATGTTAGCTCGTTTGATCGTCTTTATACCACAGAAAAAAAAATTCGATACCTGAAATTTTTTTAAAAATTAAATATATACACCTTCCACTTGGGAGATTCCTTCAAATCATTTCCCGGCTTAAACAGACTACGAGCTCTGATCTGAAATATTTTTCTTAGATCTTGTCAACATCCGACCCACCGAAATCTATTGTTGATGTGATGGACGTTTCAAAAGCGACACATATTTGCCATTTCTGTGAGAAAGCGTTCCGTTATTTGTTCGATTTGAAGCAACATTTACGCGTCCACACGAAGGAGAAGCCTTACGCGTGCAATTATTGTGGTAAACATAGCTGCCAACCTTCCCGATTTCTTCGGGGGATTTCGCGCCACAATTTTTAAACAGTTTTATTTTGCATTAAATTTTTGGCCTTATTTTAAGCATGAATTGCTAGGTAAAGATTAGTGGTGGGAAATCTCCCGAAGAAATCGGGAAGGTTGGCAGCTATGGGTAAAGCGAGCAGCCGTTCCAACGACCTCAAGAAACACATCCGCATTCACACAGGAGAAAAACCCTATATATGCGGTCTTTGTCCGAGTAAGTTTTCCGATAGCACCACCCTAAAAATCATCTTCGCACTCACACGGGGGGAAAGCCCCACGTCAGCGAAACATGAGGCATGGCGTTCTGTCAAAAGGGTACCTTGAATCAACACCTCCTCATCCACACGGGGGAGAAGCCCCACGTCTGCGAAACGTGTGGCATGGTGTTCCGTCGAAAGGGTCACTTGAAACAACACCTCCGCGTCCACACGGCGGAGAAACCCTACGCCTGCAGCCTTTGTCCGAGTAAGTTTGCCCAGAAGCTCCACCTGAGGCGACATCTTCACGTTCATAAGGGATTGAGGCCCTACGCATGTAACCTTTGTCCGAGTAAGTTTGCCCAGAAGACCCAATTGATTAGGCATCTTCGCACTCATAAGGGATTGAGGCCCTACGCATGTTGTAATCTCTGTCCCAGCAAATTCGCTCAGAGTGCCGACCTCACGCGGCATCTCCGCGTCCACGATGGAAAAAATCCATTAACGTGCACCTTTTGTTCAGGGACGTTCAAGAATAGAGGCGGCTTCAGTTAGCACCTCCGCGCTCATAAAGGGTGGAAACCCTACATTTGCACACAATGTGCAAGGACATTACCAAGAAAAGTCTGGTTGAAGAGACACCTTCGCTGCGTCCATAACTCGCGAACTTATCTGAGAAAATATTTTCTCAGACAATGTCTCGGCAAATATGTTTTCGGACATTATCTGAGACAATGTCTTAAAAAATATTTTGTTTGGGATTTCTAAAACATCCCGTGTCATTTCTTCTATTTAAAATAAATCAAATCTTTCTTTCCACCAACTTCTGCACATTGCAGCGCAGTAAGAATCTAACTAAACACTACTTTTGTACAGAAATAAAGTTCTTTTCACCAATTTCTGCTTAAACACAATGCACTGCAGAAACGCTCTCTTCGTGCTTGCAGCAGCATGCACGAGATATGAAAGAAAAAGTGCAAATGACAATAGGTAAAATACGTCCTAGCAAGAACAAAACTTTCTTTTGCAGATTTTTTTGTGTATGAGTGGCAATGATAGATTTTCACCTGGATTATATTCAGTTGGTGAAAAGAATATAACCTATATAACTTACGTTAAGCTTGTCATCATGTTGGTGGAACATGGCCATTTTTCATTTCAGAATGCACCTAGATCATAAATAATCTCTGAACCGTTTTTCTACAAGAGCAAACAGTCTCCTCGGAGTTTAGGACGCGTATAAAAGTTCGAAAAAACACCGAAAATGTTAAATTGAGCAAGCGCTCTTGGGAGAGAAACCTTACAGTTGTCTCTCGTGTGAGAAGGCGCGAACACGAGAGGTCCTTCAGCTGACCAAAATATTCCTCTGCGAGTGTAGGAGGAGGGTATGTATATTTAAAAAAAATTTTTTTTCGTCTGGTATAAAAGGCGACGTTCTGCTGGTCGCCTCCAGTCACGTTCTCATCGCCGGAGCGAACGGACGTCTTCCATCGATGACCGGGAAAAGGCGCTTTTCTTGCGATCTGTGTCCAAAGGCGTTTACCATTCGGGGTAGCTTGGAGATACGCCGACGCGTCCACACGGGAGAGAAACTCTACGGTTGTTTCTCGTGTGGGAAGGCAGTCACGGCCGTCTCCAACGTCAGGGTCCATCAGCGTATCCACACGGGGAAGAGCCGTACTCCTGAGGTCTATGTCCGACACGGTTCCGTCCATGTCCGACACTCGCAGAGGAATAGTTTGGACAGCTCAAACAAATAATTTCGCAGTCCACTCTCGTCTCGGTTGATTTCTCAGATTCTGTTTTGTCAGTTCTGGAATTTTTCCTTCGGAGTTTTTGGATGAGATATCTGTACAACCACATTTTTCGAGGATGTTTTCTCGAACGAGAGCTGTAGGACCTTTCGTGGTCTCCTCGATGTCTGTTGAGCTCGAACGAATAACGGAACCGTGTCGGACAGAGACCGCAGAAGTACGGCTTGGCTTTTCTCCCGTGTGGTTACGCTCAGTGGCGTCGCATGGGGGGTGCGGGCCGCACCGGGTGACACCAACAGAGGGGAGTGACACAAAAAAATGAAAAAAATTCTGGTTTATTTATTTATTTTTTTAATTAATTTGAAAAAACACCTGATTTGGTGATGTATAAAATATCCGAGAGAACAATTAAGAACAAATATATGAAAGAAACATATTATGTGTACCTGTAGAAATAAAATGTGTTTCTTCATCTCAGCTTTTTTTTCCAGTTTAAAAATTTTCCATATTTCCCCCATAAAACAAGAATACGGCAGGTTGTTCTCAAGTTATGTGTAGCCATTTCATCTGTATGCTTCGCTTTTAACCAGGGGCTAACTATGAACACTTTCTCTTGCTATTTGGGGGGGGGATCTTGGACAAGGGGTGCAAATGAGGCACTTGACTAAACTGGGGGTGCCCGTCGGCTGTACTTTTTGAGCGTTGGACATTCTATCCGGTGAGTCTTCCATATGGATGTGAAAATGTTTGCACTTCAAAGGGTGAAAAGCATTCTCATGATGATGATGATGATGATGATGATTTTTTTTTAAAGTTCGAAACACACTAACGTAAATGCACTGATGGATTCGCGCGTCAAAATGAAAGGTTTCGAAGGACGACGCCAGAAAGGTATCTAAAGATGTTCTCAGAATTCTGGCATAATTCTGAGAACGCTAACCGATCATTCATATAGTTTAGTTCGTTTATTGTGTAAAAGTACTATTTTTCAAACGCAAGTCCTGCTTATTTATTTCTTTTTCATTTTATACTATCATTCTTTTGGTAAGTTCATAATTGAAATATTTTATGTTTTCAACGCAGGGCCGGCCCAAGGAGGGTGCGAATGTAGGCAATCCACTAAAATCGGGGCAAAACGCCTCAGAAAATGCTTTTTGAGACTATTCTTTTTTTCTTTCTCTCTCCTTTCCATGCGGTTAAATTGTCTTAAACAGCTATGTTCTCACGGAGCTTTAGATGGATGACGGTTTCTCCGAATTGTATTATATTTTATTGTGTACAAAGGCGAAGCTACTCGAGGGCTATCTGTATAGGGATGGGTACCTTGTTCGGGGGATTTTTTAAGGGGTTCTAATGCGTATTCACGTTACATCCGAAGAAAACCACCCAAAACTCCAGACAGTTAGATCGATGACTGCGTGATGAGCCCGAAATCGTTTTCCGAATGCAATGTGCCTTGTATCATATATGGGGCCTTTCAGTCTACATTTATTTCGTACCAATGTCATTTATTTTTTCATTGTAACGAAGAATATCAAGACGTGTAAACGAATGTTGTTGAACCTTTGAAAATTCCATGGAAGTTTTAGAAACACCCTGTAAGAAGCAGGGTGCAGGATACAGGGGCGGATTTCTAGCTGTATAGAATGTATTTAAGTAAATATATTAGAAGAAGGCCCTTACTTTGTAGATAACCCCCCCCCATCTCTCTCTTTTCTTTTCTTTTCTTTTCTTTTCTTTTTCCTTTTTTTAATCCATATACAAAATGTATTGAAAGTTTTGTTATGTTATTTATAATTTTTGAGGCTCAAATTACGTAATAAATAGATTAGGTGTCTAGGAGAGTATTAATTTATATTTTGAAACTTTTTAATTTTTGCGTTCCATTAAAGGTCTTATACCTTTTAAAAGCAATGAATATTGAGACGAGTGCTTGCATGTATATAAATGTTCACCTATTTACATAAATAATTGGTTTACAAGTAAGCAATTTTAAATATTTACATAATATCTTATTTTATTTGTATTACTAACTTCAAAAATTGTAATTATTAAAAGGTATTGTTTTTCACATGGAGTTCGCTGCGCACAGATTATGAACATAAAAATCATTTTACAAATTCAATTATTTTATTCTCTGTAATGTATAAAATTTTAATTTACAAAAGATTTTATAAGCTTAAATAAAATGATAATAATAATAATTTTAAGTGTATAAAATAGGTATGTATTTTCTACTTAACAATATGTCACTTTAATTTTGTCTTAAGTATAGGCATAAAATATTTGAGTTTGTTAAAAGATTTTTATGTATGTGCGGCTCCGCGCAATGAACCACATATGTAAAATAATACAGTAAAATTATGTATTTTCGCGAGACATTAATTTCTGGGAACCCTGTCGTAATCGCGAAGTTTAAATCCTCTAGAGGTACTGTTTTTTTTTTTTTTTTTTTTTTTTAAATAATAACAAAGAAATCAGAAATTTTCCACAATCCAAAATTTAATGATTTATTGCACAGTTACAAACGCTTTCTTAATGATTTCTTTCTTACAACTATATCTTGAATATAAAACATTAATAGAACTAACAAAATGCAGCTCATTCACTTACAATATTTATATCAGCTTTTTAAAAACCCTTGGTTAAAATTGGCCAAATTCAAAAGTAAATAAATTTTTTGTGCAATGTACGAGCACTGTGGAACTTTACACAGCAATATGCAAGGCGGTTCAAAACTCTTTAAACTGTGTATTCCCTACTAGCAATTTTGCTCGGGCTACCACCGGCCACGTAGCCGGCCGATGATGGCCCGAGAAAAATTGCTGGTAAGGTTTTTATTAGTCTGGTAATGGTATTATAAACAGGCTTTTCTACGGCTCATGGTTTTCATAGGCCTCTTGGAAAAAACACTCCATGTGAAAAAAAAAAAAGTCATTTCCGCGTCTTGTACATTACCTTGCATAGGTGGTATGGAAAGTTGCATAATAGCCTAATAACGTTTGAAAGAACCTTACTGTAGTGGTTGCCACTTATTTCGGTCAGTGAGTCTCTTAAGTCGGTGAAAATTGGCAGGGCGAAAGAACGAAATGGCCAAATTGCACTAGTTTTCTGTCGCTTACTTCGGTAGTTAGTGCTGCTTTATCCGGTCAGATAATCTACGGAGATTAGGTAAAATTTCGACTTAATTTAGGGCGAAGTGAAAAAAAGCCAATCTCAAAGTTGACTCATAATTGTACGGAGGTGTTGCGGGGGGGGGGGGTGACACCGGATGAGCCCGCACCGGGTGACACCATGCTTAGCGACGCCACTGGATACGCTGATGGACCCTGAGGTTGGAGACGGCCGTGAACGCCTTCCCACACGAGAAACAACGGTGGGGTTTCTCTCCCGTGCGGACGCGTCGGTGTATCTCCAAGTTACCACGAATGATAAACGCCTTTGGACACAGATCGCAAGAAAAGCGCCTTTTCCCGGTCATCGATGGAAGACGTCCGTTCTCTCCGGCGATGAGAACGTGACTGGAGGCGACCAGCAGAACGTCGCCTTTTAAACCAGACGAAAAAAAAATTATTTTTTTAAATATACATACCTTCCTTCACACTCTCAGAGGAATATTTTTGTCAGCTCAAGGACCTCTCGTGTTCTCGACTTCTCACACGAGAGACAACTGTAAGGTTTCTCTCCCAAGAGCGCTTGCTCAATCTAACATTTTAGGTGTTTTTTCGACCTCTCATACGCGTCTTAAACTACGAGGAGAGGAGACTGTTTGCTCTTGTAGAAAAACGATCCAGAGTTTATTTATGATTTAGGTGCATTCTGAAATGAAAAATGGCCATGTTCCATCAACATGTTGACAGGCTTAACATAAATTATATAGGTTATATTCTTTTCACCAACTGAATATAATCCAGGTGAAAATCTATTATTGCGTAAGTACGAATGTCATTTTAGCCATTTTACATCGTCTACGATAAAATAATTTTGGGTGTATAGATTTTTATCGCAACCTGTAAACTGCAGTTTCACTTTCGTATATTTCTCGATATCTTTTTTAGTAAAAGTAAACTTATACCCCGTTTCTTCGCGAAACTCTCGATAAGCCGTCAGGAAGCAATTATATAGAGTCGGACGTTTATTTTTCGATAATTGGCCATGATGAAAATCGTACAAATCTTCGATCATTTCATTTCTTTTAAATCTCACGTAATCCAAAAACTCCCACTTTTTGAGTTTGGAAATCCATTCGTTTTCGAATTGAGATTTAACGCTTTCGTAGGGATGATTCGTCAACAATTGGTATTCTTGACCCGTATGAAGAAGATGCATATAAAAATTTTGGATGCAATACGGTACTTTTCGTTTAACCAACATCATTCTGTCTTTCATTTTAACAACGAGTCCATAAAAAACGGAACTTTTACTGAGGAGTTTCTCGCCCAAGAGCGCTTGCTCAATCTAACATTTTAGGTGTTTTTTCGACCTCTCATACGCGTCTTAAACTACGAGGAGAGGAGACTGTTTGCTCTTGTAGAAAAACGGTCCAGAGATTATTTATGATCTAGGTGCATTCTGAAATGAAAAATGGCCATGTTCCATTAACATGTTGACAGGCTTAACATAAATTATACAGGTTATATTCTTTTCACCAACTGAAGCAATTATATAGAGTTGGACGTTTATTTTTCGATAATTGGCCATGATGAAAATCGTACAAATCTTCGATCATTTCATTTCTTTTAAATCTCACGTAATCCAAAAACTCCCACTTTTTGAGTTTGGAAATCCTTTCGTTTTCGAATTGAGATTTAACGCTTTCGTAGGGATGATTCGTCAACAATTGGTATTCTTGACCCGTATGAAGAAGATGCATATAAAAATTTTGGACGCAATACGGTACTTTTCGTTTAATCAACATCATTCTGTCTTTCGTTTTAACAACGAGTCCATAAGAAACGGAACTTTTATTGAGGAGTTTCATTGTCAACGTCCATATTTTTTCGGTCAGTTCCGATTCTTCTCCTTACCTCTATTCGGGTGGGAAAATTCTGAATCGAGTGCTCCCTTCCCCCTCCCCGTTCGGAAGTCCGGTCTCTCCTTTAGGACGGGGATTTCCCGAAATTGAGAGACCGTCCGCGGCAGTCATCGTTCGAGTTCGAAAAAGGACTCAGATTTCCGCGTCGAAGCCGTTGGTTCGGGAAGCAAGGACGGAGATACAAGGACGATTATCGTGAGCCGTCTAAAGGACCGGTTTAGACCGCGGTGGCCAGCCACCGCGATTGTAAAACAACGGTCCCAGGACTGGTTGACATGTCTCTTTGGCGTTTAAGTGCTGACCTCCCATTTAAGTGCTGACCTTTGACGTTTAAGTGCTGATCAGGTTTTAACGTCGACGTTGTTGCTCGCTCCCTTGTGGAAGCCGTCGCTCGGCTGCGAGATGGCTCGTGGTGAGAGCCGAGGCTAGGAGTTTTTCCGTGGAGTGTGCGCGCCCAGGCAGCAGAGACGGTCCGAGGGGCGTGCGGGGCCCCAGGCGAAGGGCAAGAGCGGGGCCTCTTCTCTATCATGTCTTATGAGATAGCAATAAAATAGCACAGGAGCGGGGCCTTAGGCGGTCGCCTACATTCGCACATCCCTTGGGCCGGCCCTGCAGGCAGTCTTCGTGGATTACACGCTCTGCCGATCTCTGGGAATTTTCTGGATGGGACGAAGAAGGACGGCCCGTTGGAAGCGATCCCGGACGTCGCGCCTCGGCTATCGGAAGCAAGGGCAGAGATCCCTGAATCTGTCAGAGTCCGTCCGAAGCGACGGGACTCTGGAAGGTCGGAGACGCCCCATCGGACCGGACACGGATTCGTCTCTTTCTCGTGCGAGAGTAGAGATTTATTGGATTTGTCTCGAACCGTCTTGAGTGCACCGAGCCCTTTGGACGAATTCGTTTCTCTCTCGTGCGAGGAGGGATTCCTTCCCAGATAACACACTTGTCCATTTTATGTCTATTTCTGATCCAGCTCATCCATAATACATCCATGTCTATACATAGACATCCATAAGACATCTATTTATGGACATAATCTGGAAAATCCAGAATATGTCCATGAATAGACCAAACTAGAATTAGAATATCCAGAATAAGTCCATTTATGGACGTATTCCAGATGATCCACACTATGTCAGTGATACGACATAAACTGGATGTATGTGTAAGTCCAGAAATGGACAAAATGTGGAAAAGTTACTTTTTTGTTATTGATTTTCATTTTACCCAATACTGTACTTACGACGCATGAATTTACTATACTTTATTTTTTATTGATATTACATTTTACCGAAAAAAAGTTTAAAACATTTAAAATTCTATAGAGGTTTTTTTTGTTATTTTTTTTAAACTTTTGAAATTTAAAATACTTTTTATGTATTATTATTTCCTATAAAAGCGGTATTGTGTTAAAAGAAACTCATATCCTCATACAAAAAAAGAAAATTCTCTAGTGACTCAACATCCAAAATGCATATTTTTTTCGAAGTTCCCGGTCAGAAACTAAAAAGTCTTTACTTCGACATTTTGACGCATTAGAGCAAGTGCGCTGCGTATAATGGCTAGCACACTGTACTGTAAAGTCCATGATTAAGGGTTCGAATCTGAAGCGGGGCAAGTACTTAGAGGTTGGTTTAAAAAAATTAGGTACGAATATTTTTACAAAAATCGTTTTTAAGATGTAACTATAAATTTAAATTAATCTAATATATAAAATTCTCCTGTCACAGTGTTAGTCACCTAACTCCTCCGAAACCACTCGACCAATTTTAATGGAATTTTCTATGTGTATTCGTTAAGTCTGAGAATAGGTTTTTAACTATGTCTCATACCCCTAAGTCATAAGGGCGGTCCACCAAAATCATTCCTTTGCAACAAAGCAATTCCAAGTATGTAGAATCGCGTGAAATTGACAAACATGGAATAGGATTACACCCATTTTACGCCGAATGAAAAAGTATATGAAATAAATAACTCAAAGTGTGTTACACAAAGTTGACAATTTTCAAATAGTAAGTTCGCTTAGACAACAGAAGTTTAGAATTAGCGATTATTCGTTCTTCCAAAACAGAAGAACTAATTGTAACTGATTTTAAAAGCGCCATCTTGGCATTAGGTACTATCTGGCAAAATGGTATCTTTCCAAGCAGGGTGAATCTAAACCGCGAGTTCAAAAATGTTAGAACCCAATATCTTGAAAATTAAAAATAATTAAAATGCAGATTATTTTAAAGCCGGTTCGGTCCAGCTGGAAGTGTTTGCTACCAGTAGAAATATTTGGTGGCGTTAACTATGCCATTATAGCAGTTATAGTACACTTTGGATATTTGCCAGCGGGGCGAGGTGATATAATTCGTGGGGCTAAATACGTCAATCTGCAAAGGATTACGTATATGGATAATGGTTTTCCGGGAACCTTGCATGAGCAGTAATTATAGGTTGTGAACATGTGTAAATCGCCAAATAATGAAAAGTCGCCATTGGTAGCAAGCTATCCTAGCTGTTGCGTAGTTTTATCAAAGAAAACATATTGCTGCAGAATACACTGCTTGTTTCCGGGGTTCGTCGTTCTAAAGTCCAGTTGGTGTAGAAAGTTCTAGTAAAGAGTCCACTTGTCAGGATGGAACAGAACTTTATTGCTTGTAGAACTTCGTAGAACAATCAGCTATACAAAATTCACAAGCACAATTTCACTGTAACGTGCTTTTAGCAGCCCGCTAAGATCAGAAGCTTTCACAAATGCTGTAATTCTCACATAAATAAAACACATCTACAGGTGCAACTTCATTGAAAGTATTCGAGGGATAACACTAACAGTCCCTCAAGACTCAGCAGCGAAGAATTTACACACAGCACTTTAAAAAAAAAAAAACATCTTCGAAAAGCAAGCGGAAAACACCGCTTCTATCACAGAGCAAAGCGCTGTTCACATCGATTGCTGAATCAGACTGCACGGGACCTACTCTACAGTACGGGTGCTCCACTCACACTGAACTGGGGCCTCTGAAACACTCGTATTTAAAGCTGGCGCAGAAGCTACGAGAAACTTCTCAAAGAGTATATTTCTCGAGATTTCTAGAAACCCCATAGAAAAACAAAAGGGAAACCGAAACCTCCGTAACTCCGGTTCTAGTTGACCGATTTTATTGCAACAGGAAGCAAAATTTACCTATTTGTAGCGTATACGCGTACATATACGCAAGTCGCCAAACTATGAAAAATTGCCATAATTGACTAATACACAAGATGTTCCATGGGTTTCACATAATTAAAAATAGTGCGAAGTTTAAATTTTGATGTTCCAAGCAACATGCAAGAACCAGGCAATGTGTACTAATAAGCCTTATTAGGGGCCGAATGCTTCATACGAAAAGCGAGCGTAGCGAGTCTAGGGGCCTTGGCCCCCTAGTATTTAGAAAAAAAAAACATGTAAGTGTTTATTATATAAAATCGTTTCTAATGTTTAAATAATTAAAAAAAACTGTGTTTAAAAAAAGAAAAGAAAATCTATTTGAGCGTCAGCTGCATTATAAAAATAACGGAAACTTCATTAAAATGAGAAACTCTTTTGAAACCTCATTAATGTAAACAGCAAGAAGAGAAATCGGTTAATTTTTAAAAGTTATCCAAGAAATGTAAAAGTTAAAATCACACTAAAATTCCTATACAATTTGCAATATTGTTTTTTAATTATTGATTTTGAATCCTGTTGCTACTTAGATAGATTGGTAAAAATTGAAATTAATTTCTTACCAATCGAATAATTTGACTATTATTAATAATGGCTCTCTGGTCTGGTGGTGCACCGGTAACACCGGTGCACAACTGATCCGTACTCCATACGTAGTAGAAAAACATTCCTCCTTCTACGGAGTTGCACCTAACGTCTTCTGTCCCGAAGTCACCTGATGTTTTGAAGTTTGAAGTTTGAAGACACCCCCTCAAGAGGGGCGGGATTTTGGAGATTTATGGCTGGAGAGCCGTTATCTCACTTGTTCTGTGGTACCAGACCCACTGTTTCGAAGCTCTTAGTATTTCTGAAGTGCGAGATGACAAAGAGACACAGCGAAAGAGGCGAGAGCCAGGCCGGGGGGCCGTCCGAAGGAACCTGGTGGGGGTTAACCCCGCGAAAGCGATGCAGAAAAGCGAGCAAAACAACCCAAAGGACCAAAAGAGAGACGTTATGCAGTGTAGAGAGCAAGCAGACGCAGGAAGTGCATTAGGCCTGGACTCCACAATACCAGAAAACACGACAGAATCAGAAAACAGAAACTGAAAATTGACGAACTTTCGGTTTTTCAGTTTCTGTCAAGCAGAATCAAGGGCAGAAAACGGAATTGAAAATGTTGAACTTTTCCGTTTCTGCCCGCGTTTTCTGCCATGTGTCAGCCAATAAGAATTCGCCTAGATCCAGAGCTGTCATCCAAAAACAAGATGGCGTCACATTTCGATGCGGAAGTACTTGTATCTCAGAGAGAATTCTTATTGTGTTATAAATTTGTATTCAATAAAAAAGATAAATGAGAAAAAGGATACTTTCTTAAAACCAAAGTTTTTGTATTTAAAATAGTACTTACTCTTCATCTATTCGGGGATCTTCATTCAATTTTAATGCTGTGAAAATTCCAATATTTTTCTCTTACTAGGAAATGTTTTAAACTCATAAACTATGTTTACGTTTTTTAATTTCATGTGTTCTAATCAAAGTCGTCCTATTCATAAAGTGAATGCTTATTTTAGCGAGAAATTATTCGGTATTCATGTGTTTTTTCGCGCTATTTCAATCATCAAACGTACCTAGCAATAAACGATTTAAAATGAAAACGATAGATGGCGCCTGCATCGTCGATGCTGAGGCATATTATGCTAGAGTGGAGTCAAGTGCCGACAGAAATTCTTTTCTGCGAGAAAATTCCGCTTTCCCCCGGTAATATGGAGTCCAGGCCTTACAGCTCGGCGCGTAGATATGGAGGCAATAGCATGTCTAATGAAGACGGGGAAAGGGCCGGAGAAGGAAGTCCAAAGTGCGAAGTAGGGGACACCGGGAGGTGCTATATTTCTTGCAGGAAAAGAGGATGTGTTCGATAGTTTCGGGGGTGCGGCACGTGTCACAGAGGCAGTTTGGGGAGATGTTGAACCGGTGATATAGGACTTTGTTGGGTATAATGCGGCAGACCAGCCGCGTGAAGAGCACGTCTTCGTGTCTGTTGTGGAACCATGAGAATGTGTTGTGGGGACTCGTGATCTCTCCATGGGTTGCTAGGTATTTGCTGGTGCTGTAGTGTGCAGTGGCGGCTCGTGGGATACAGCAAATGCAGCAGGGCTGCACTTGAAATTATCAGCGCATACTTTAAAATAATTTATTCTACTATAGCTGTAAACATCATTTTATTATTCACAACCATTACAAAATCATTTTACAATATTTTCTTGCAAACATCTTTCACTAAAAAAAACTTTCGAACCCCAACAATAGGCGAGCTACTGGATAAATGAAAATCGCGAGCCCGCGCCATGGAGTTAGTTGGATGGATTGTAACTAAAAAGGATGACGATGCTTTGACGTCATTTTACGGTTGTTACATCCTCCCCCTCTGGTTCTGCCGACGTCCCGACGAAGAACCAGGAGGCTTTTTCCGTGGTCTACCTCGTTTTCTTATCGGAGCCACTGGTGTAGCGTCCGAATTATGACACAATTTTAATGCTAATGAATGATATGTTGCAAGCGGTTCATGTGGATTATCCAGGCTTGCAATTTCAAATGTAGTAGGAGATCTTTGAGGGTCATTCCACGTCAAATCAAACAAAAAACTGGAAAAAGTTCACCACACCAACTTAGATTTTCCTCAAATTTTATATAGAGGATTTATAGGCTAAGACATCAACAAATCTCAATTTTGGAGGTTCTACGATCATTAATGACCGAGAAATTAATTATGCAAATTTTTAAGTTTTCTGCAAGATGCGCCAACTTTTTTCTCAATTCCTTAAATAATTCCTTACCTGTAAAAGTTACTGAAGTGAAAATTTGTTTCTAGGAGTAACTTTTTACGCTGATTCCAAAAATGTTATCGAAATTTGCGTATCTTTTATAGTTTATGCATGAGCACTGCATTTGCTAAAAAACATCATGAATTTTTTTCGTCATGTCTGATCACAGACACATGTTTTAAATTTTTATATGTTGTTAAGATGGAATAATCCTACATCCCAAAAAATTTTCATCTTGGCTTTCTGCTCAGGACCAGAGAAAAAAAATTGTATGTATGTACCTATATATGAGGATTTTCATATGCAGCATTTATACGTAAGATGTGAAAATTCAGAAGCGTTAGTCAATTTTCCTATGTCTTTTAAATTGATATCAGAAATTTAACTGCTACTCAAAGTATTTGCAAAAACTAGAAAATACGTAAAATTGCTTGCATCGGAAAACGTAAAACAAACAAACAACAAAAAATGCATGTTACACGCAGTGTTAAATTAAAAAGAATTCTAAAATTAAAATTTAGAATTATTTTTAATTTAATCCTGCTGTTTTTGGCAATCATCCATCAACCAATAAATCTTTTGAATTCTGTATGACATTCAAGTCAATAGAAGGAACAAAGTTTGTTGAAAGAATTGAATTCCTGTAAGTTACAGTACTTATTTACCTTTAACAGATTGCGAACAAAATCGTGCTTTGGCTAGTTTTGTGGATGGATACAGCAATTTAAAATAGGTTTTACTGTATACTGTATTAAATTTGTATTTCACAGCAAGTAGCATAGCGATGTCAGGCACATTGTCAAATTGCACATTTGGTGATATATTGCAGAATAAATGTCATGTAACCAGTTATTCACGGCAAACGGGATTTTTTAAATGGGATAGTTTTACAGAAGAGCAAAAAGAACTAATTGCACTGAGGTCTGACGTGCAAAGTGAGCAACTTAATAATAATACAACTATTTGTTTTCACCATGAAAAATTGTTGCTTTCATCATATGATCAACTTCAAAGGTACTGTTGTAATCCATTTCAGTCTCATAGTAGACGCATCAAGAAGAGTTTGAGATCTGTGTCATCGGAATTTGCAAAAGAACACAGCAATCTTAAACTAGGGCAAAAGTTATGTCCCCAGTGTCGAACTCGAATAACAGGAACTAAAGCATGCTACAATGAAACTATTTCAAAACCTGGGCATCTCGAGACTGAAAGTACACCTCAGGAACTTTCTGTACCAGAAGGCACTGGAAGTTTCAATGAAACTATTTCAAAACCTGGGAATCTTGAGACTGAAAGTGCACCTCAGGAACTTTTTATACCAGAAGGCACTGAAAGTTTGAATATAAGTATCTTAAATCTTGGATGCACGCCTGTCAAGTTGCACGGGATTAATAAAAAAAACGTCAAAGTTATGGAAAAAGAAAATCAGCAGAGGCATGTTCACTATTGCAGAAGAAATTTGCAACAGAGCTAAATGTTCCTCTAGAGACTCTGGATCAATCAAACGAAAAGCAGTGTACTGACTGTAAAGATTTAGACTGCCTCATTGAACTTTTGAAAGAAAAGTGTAAAATCTCATCTGGACAAGAGGTTTTGAAATTATTAACTCTTGTACCGAGTAGTTGGAGCTGTCAGAAGACCGCTTATGAATTTGGTGTCTCAACTTACATGGCCAATAAGGCTAGAAAGCTTAAAAAGGATCATGGTATTTTGGCAGAACCTGAAAAAGTAAAAGGAAAATCTATTTCCAATGAGGTAGCTGAAAAAGTAAGAAAGTTTTACGAAGATGATGAATTTTCCAGAATGTGTCCTGGAAAGAAAGAATTTGTTTCGGTAAGAGATTCTGAAACTGGCACAAGAATTCACATGCAAAAGCGACTACTTTTTGTAAATTTAAAGGAACTGCATTTGGCTTTCCAAGAAAGGTATCCGCAACTAAAAATCGGTTTGTCAAAATTTTCTTCTTTACGACCACCTTGGTGTGTTACTGTCACTGCCCGCGGAGTTCATTCGGTATGTGTTTGTGAGACTCATCAAAACTTGAAGCTACTGTCTGCAGCATTACCGACGAAAATGGAGTACAGAAGCCTCCTCTCCTTTATAGTATGCTCTGTTGACTCAAGAAATTGTATGCTCCACAGATGTGAGAATTGTCCTGGGTCTGAAGCCTTGGAGCGGTTTATTCTGGATACATTTAATGAAAATGACGTGGAACCTGATGACAATATTGCCTATCAACAGTGGGTTCACAATGGACAATCTAAACTAGTTAATTTGACATCAACAGTTGAAGAATTTACGAAAGAGTTGTGTAAAGCAGCAGATCAAGCAACAATACATCATTTCACTACGAAATCCCAATCATTGTATTTAAGAAATCTTAAAGAAAATATTGCAGCTGAAACAGAAGCAGTCCTTTTACTCGACTTTTCGGAAAATTATTCTTTTGTTTGCCAAGATGCTATTCAAGGTTTCCACTGGGACACAACGCAAGCTACACTTCACCCTTTCGTACTTTATTTCAAAAATGAAATAGAGACAAGTTTGAAATGCTTAAGTATGTGTGTCATGAACGTGAACATATTACCTCTACAGTTCATTATTTTATAAAAGTAATTATGCAATATATCAAAGAAGTATTGCCAGGTTTAAAACTCATACATTATTTTAGTGACGGTTCAAGTGCGCAGTATAAAAACTATAAAAACTTTGTTAATTTATGTTTACATGAGAACGATTTTAATATCCGGGCTGAATGGAACTTCTTCGCCACCTCACATGGAAAAAGTCCATGTGATGGGATTGGGGGCACTGTAAAGAGGCTTGCAGCACGTGCAAATTTGCAAGCCATACAGGATAACCACATTCTTACTCCTTTTGATTTATTTAATTGGGCAAATTCTAATATAAATGGTATAAAGTTTTTTTTTGTGTCCCATGCTGATGTTAAGACACATGCCAAAAGCTTGGAAATTCGTTTTCGGACTGCGAAAACAGTGCCTGGAACTCGCAGTCATCACAGGTTTGTTCCAAGCAACAATTGTGAGTTGACCCTATATCGATTATCGACAGATGATGAAAATACTGGGTTCAGAGTTAGTCTCACTGTGAATAAGAAACGTGCAACGAGTATAAATACTGATAACTTGCAACCAGGAGTTTATGTAGCTGCAGTATACGACGACAACTGGTTCATTGGCTGCATAAGTGAAAAAGATTCTTTTGAAACAGACCTACTTATAACTTTTATGCAGAGACATACAAAGACTAATGTGCTATTCTGGCCTTCTAGAGAGGATAGTTGTTTTGTTCCTTTTGAGCATGTGTTGTGTTTGACACCAGCACCTTCATTGACAGGTAGCACTGGACGACATTATTCTCTTGACAGTGATACAGTTAAAAAAATTACTGTCGCATTTAATATGTTCAAGTCAGCTATAAAATAGTTTTTTTCTGTTTGTAAAATAGCTTTTATTCTTCTTATTTTGTCGTATTTCCATTTCTGTTTAATAAGCTTAGTTCAACATATTATTTATCGTATACAATTTCTTAAGAAGAGAAACATGTCTGTACATCACTTATATAATTTTAAATTAAAATCAGATATGGGTGCAATACTCAGGTATATTCGCAACTAAAAATAATGTTTGGGATGTGTGTTGTGTATATATATATATATATGTATATATTAGCTCTACCGGAAAGTTCTGTCCGTTTTTTACATATATGCCGGAGAAATAAATTTTAAACACGTATTTTTTGTTGTTTGTTTGTTTTACGTTTTCCGATACAAGCACTTTGATATATTTTCTAGTTTTTGCAAATGCCTGGATTAGTAGTTAAACTTCTGATATCAATTTAAAAGACATAGGAAAATTGACTAACGCTTCTGAATTTTCTCATCTTACGCATAAATGCTGCATATGAAAATCCTCATATATAGGTACATACATACAATTTTTTTTCTCTGGTCCTGAGCAGAAAGCCAAGATGAAAATTTTTTGGGATGTAGGATTATTCCATCTTAACAACATATAAAAATTTAAAACATGTGTCTGTGATCAGACATGCCGAAAAAAATTCATGATGTTTTTTAGCAAATGCAGTGCTCATGCATAAACTATAGAAGATACGCAAATTTCGATAACATTTTTGGAATTAGCGTAAAAAGTTACTCCTAAAAACCAATTTTCACTTCAGTAACTTTTACAGGTAAGGAGTTATTTAAGGAATTGAGAAAAAAGTTGGCGCATCTTGCAGAAAACTTAAAAATTTGCATAATTAATTTCTCGGTAATTAATTATCGTAGAACCTTCAAAATTGAGATTTGTTGATGTCTTAGCCTATAAATCATCTATATAAAATTTAAGAAAAATCCGAGTTGGTGTGGTGACCTGGACTGTTCGATCTGACGTGGAATGACCCTTGAGTCAATATCACATATGGTCCATCACGCTTAGGCATGAATTTTGCAGTTTTGTGATTTGAGGCTTTACTTACAGGATGTGAGGTTACCCATACTTTATCTCCCGGTATGAAGTTAGGTCCTTGCTGCCTTTTACGATCAGCATATTTCTTTATTTGGTCTTGTTTTATTTCCACTCTTTCCTTAATTTCCTTAGAAATATTAGCAAATCTCTTCAAATATGGTGTAATTTCTGGCACAAAATTGTCGTTATAAATAACTGCACGTATGTCATGCTGTACGTCATCGACTGTCCGTAGTTCTCGGCCGAACTGCAAATATGCTGCACTTTGTCCGGTGGTATCACATTTGGCAGTGTTCATAGAAAAGCGAATTGTTGGAAGCTTTTCTTCCCAAGAGTCATGTTCATTACCCACAAGGATAGCCAATCTCGGTTTCAGATCCCGATTTTTCCTCTCTACAGGGTTAGCTTGAGGATGATAGACAGGAGTCAAGCTTTGTTTTACACTCATGTCCATAACTTAAGGATAATTCAGAAACACACAGAAATTGATCTCTAAAATAAAAATTTCACCTGTGGAATGATCACACACATCTTGAAGAAGAATATGCAAATTACAGGAAACCACCAGATGGCGTGGATGGTACGTCACAATGACGAGAGTGTAAGAGAGGGGTATATAAGGAATGGTGGCAAAGAAGTAAAATTGTTCACAAGCGCTGTGAAAGCCTTTCAGTGCAAAAACCGCATAGTTATGGCACAAAGGAGGCATTTGGATGATGTTTTACGTGGCAGAATTATCGGACGACTGGAATGTTGACGTACCCAGCTGGAAGTATCCGAGGAACTTGGAATCGCCCAGAGTGTCATCTCCAGGCTTTGGCAACGATTCCAAGATGATGGTAATGTGAGTAGACGTTACAGCACAGGTCGCCCCCGAGTTACAACGCCGAATGAGGACCGCTATTTGGCAGTTACTGCCAAAAGAAACAGACGGAGTACAGCATCAGACCTGTCTCGTCAGCTCTCTTCAGCTACCGGTACGACAGTTTCAAGGTAGACCGTGTACAGACGCTTAGAGCACATTGGTCTATATGCTCGTAGGCCTGTCAGATGTGTTCCACTTACCGCAACTCACTGTCGCCTGCGATTAACCTGGAGTAGAGAGCATGCATTGTGGACACCGCAACAGTGGTCTTGTGTGATGTTTTCCGACGAGTCCAGTTTTAGTTTGGAGTCTGATTCTCGCCGGACATTCATCTGGAGAGCGCCAGGTACCCGTTACCACCAAGAGAACAACATTGAAAGACACCGTTACGGTGGTGCAGGATGGCTCGTTTGGGGAGGAATTATTCTTGGTTCCAGAACTGACCTGCATGTTCAGAGTGTAACGATGACAGGCCACATCTATCGGGATGTCATTCTGGAACAACATGTACGTTTGTTTCGGGGCGCCATGGGTGCTGAATTTGTGTTTATGGATGACAACGCCCGTCCTCACCGTGCAAACATTGTAGACGAATGCCTTCAATCGGAGGATATCACCCGTATGCATTGGCTAGCATACTCACTGGACTTGAATCCAATAGAGCATGTGTGGGATATGCTTGCAGCCAGTCAACCCCCTCCCACCTGTCTACCGGAACTTCGGAGTGCATTGCTTGATGAGTGGTGTAATATTCCCCAAGATCAGATTGATCATTTGATACTCAGCATGCCTAGGCGTTGTCAGGCCTGTATTGCATCGTCCGGGAGACATACTCCGTATTAACCATCCTACTAACCATGTTATACTGTTTTTTGTAAATAGGTTTTTTTTTAAATTTGGTCAAGGGAGTAAAACTTGCAATTTTTATTAATTATGTCAAACATATAGCATCTTTTTTGCTCTTTACTTTTTGTTTAATAAATAGACTTTACAAATAAGTCAAATTTGTTTTGCTTCTTTCTCTTTCTTTGCCTGAACTTCATTATCCTTAATTTATGGACATGAGTGTATATCCAAGAGGAAACAGAGTTGTTGCATTACACTACTGACAAATTGGCTTCCGTTATCACTAATTAGACGTCTTGGGAGACCATATCTCAAAATAACTTCTTCTAACAACGTCGTTGCACACTCCTTTGCAGTGGCTTGCTTTAAGGCAAACAATTCTACCCATCTAGTTGCACAATCTTCAACAATAAATATCCACTTTTTGCCACTTTTACTTTCTGGTAAGGGACCAAAAAGATCAATAGATAGGACTTCAAACCTTTGAGAATAAACAGGAGTTTGCAACAATCCTGATGGTTTTTGATTTGAAGGCTTGTACCTATTGCATTCAGCACAGTTCTTTACATAGTTTGCAATATATGAACGCATTCCGGTCCAATAGTATCTTTTGGAAATTCTATCATAAGTTCCTTCAGCACCGTAATGACCTGCTGTTGGCGAATCATGGTATACTTTCATAATCTTTTCTTTCTCGTGCGATGGCACAACAAGCTGTGCCTCTTCCGAATCTGAACTTGGAGAATATCTGTACAAAACACCTTGGTTCATAATGTAACCACGTTCGGTCCAGTTATGATAGTCAACACTTTTTTTGTCAATTTCAAAGCTGTTAATGATCTTTTTCAATTCTTCATCTTTCATTTGTTCAAAACGTAAATCACTTGGTTTACTTGCTGGAATAACCACAACGACCGAGCAGAGCTCACAGCTATCTTTAGGAGGATGTCCACAACTAGGCCGGGACAACATATCAGCTATAACATTCGCCTTTCCAGGTATGTATTCTATCTTCAAATTGAATTCCTGCAATTGCAAAGCCCATCTGGCAAGTCGTCCAGATGGAGACTTAAGACTCATGAGCCATCTTAAGGGCTGGTGGTCTGATGCCACAGTAACTTCACTTCCATCAATGTACCCTCGGAACTTGTTAAGAGCCCAAATTACAGCAAGTGCCTCACGCTCAGTAGTTGAATAGTTACGTTCTGCAGAATTCAATAATCTACTAGCATACTCAATCACTCGTTCTTCAGAATTCTCCCCCTGGAGGAGCACTGCTCCAAGAGCATAGCTGCTTGCATCAGTTCGAACAATGAATGGTTTTGTTTCATCAGCTTGTTCCAGTATTGGTGCCGAAACCAAGCAGCGTTTTAAAGCTTGAAATGCATTTTCTTCATGGGTACCCCAAAACCACGTTGATTTCTTCTTAGTGAGATTGCTTAACGGTCGAGATAGTTCTGCAAAGTTAGGTATGAATCGTCGATACCATGAACAGGTTTGTAGGAAGGACTGCAGTTGTTTAACATTCTTGGGAGGCGGAATCCGAGTGATGGCTTCAACCTTTTCAGAGTCTACTTCAATGCCATTAGGGGTAATCCAGTGTCCTAAGTACTTTACTTTGTTACATGCAAAATTACACTTTTCTCTATTTACAAAAAGTTTCCATTTTTCAAGTCTCTGAAAAACAGCTTCAAGATCTGACATGTGCTGCTCAAAAGTGGATGACAAAACTATAATATCATCCAAATAAGTAAGTATATTTATTCCAGGAAGTCCCTTTCGAAAGTTATCCGTAAGTCTCTGAAAAGTTGCTGGTGCATTACGCAGACCAAAAGGCATTCTGCGATAGCGAAATGTTCCTAGAGAACACACGAAAGCTGTTTTGTCACGATCAGGTGCATACACATTTACCTGGTGGTAACCAGAACGTAAGTCAAGCGTAGACATGATTTCAGTACGTTTGGCTTGATGCAAAAGATCGTCCATCCTCGGTAAAGGATAAGAATCGGGTATAGTCACAGAGTTTAGCTTTCTGTAATCGATACAAAGACGTACGTCACCATTCGGTTTTGGAACAAGGACAACTGGTGCCGAGTACGGAGATTCACACTCTTCAATAATTCCTTTTACAAGAAGGTCATTTATTTTAGCTTTCAGCAACTCTCTTTTTGCTGGGGACAACCGATAAGGTGGAACTGACACTGGCGGGTGATTTCCTGTATTAATATGATGCTCTACTAGTGGAGTGGCCTCTCCCCCTGCCTGAAAGAATCTCTCATATTTGCTATTGCAGAGAAAATCATTTAAAATTTTCTTTTCTTCAGAATCTAATCTTGAACCTTCGCTTTCTCTCAAAGAATAAGAATTTACTTCGATATTTTCGACAGTTTCTTCCAGATTTGGATCCTCTTTTGCAAACGAGAATTTGTGACGAGGTGTGTCATCAAAGTGCCAAAAACCGCTCTTGATATCTAACACAATACCAGATTTTTGTAAAAAGTCTACACCCAATAGAGTGCGATTTCCCTTAGCATGGGGAAAGAAAATAAGATTCGTAATAAATGTTCGGTTTTGAACCGTAATTGGCACGTCAGCACTCAACACTCTAGACGTAGTTCGATGACCATCAGCTAACTGCATAGAAAGGTCTAGATCCGTGAATATTTGGCCTCTTTCCATCAGAAATTTATATACGGATTCTCCACCAATAGAACGGCTAGCACCAGTATCCGCGCAAACAGCTCCAGTTACTTCAAAAATGGATATGTCTAACAAAACAGTTGGAGGGGGTGAACCAAAACAAGTGTACATATGTACAGAATTAAATCTAGTTTGTTCTCTATTTTTAGAACAATTTGGACATTTTGCTTTTATGAATCCAGGTTACCACAACCGTAACATGTTAAAGGATTTCTATCATCTGAGACAGATTTTATTTGTGTTCTTTCAGACCATTTAGACTGGTAGTCTCGTTTTGGGGAACTAGTTTTATATCCACTAAATTTCTTTCTAAAATAGACAGAGTCTTTTCCTAAATTATTTCGAATATTTACATAAGCATCAAGCTTTTTAGCTAATTCACTAGGAGAATTCCAGTCTACCCATTCATCCATAAAATGATCTCTCATTTCTGATGGGGTTTTTCTTTTTATTTGGTCGGCAATTATTAAGTCTTTAAGGCTTTCGAAATCACTGATACCCAGTTCTGAAATACGACCTTCAAAGTATGTCCTTAATTCAAAATAGAAATCTCGCCAAGTATCGTCAGGCGATTTGTTATGCTGACAGAATAACTGTCTGAATTTATCTGCCGTAAGCTTAAACCTTTGTAACAACAAGTTTTTAACGTATTTATAATTCTGAGTCTTCTCATTTGGCTCCCTAGCAATAAGTTTGGCTATATCGGCTGGTAGCACACCGATCAAATAAGCAACCCATTTAGAATCAGGCACATTAAAGAAGTTTAACTGCCTTTCAAACAAATTCAAAAATAAACCCATATCATCTTCCTTTGGACAGAAAACTGGTAAAAGTTTTTGTACTTCCAAGATAGACTGATTCATTTCTACACTAGCTCTATTAATTTCGGTTGGTAAGCCTAACCTATGAGCTTCGAGTTGGGACCTAAGCCTTTCTATTTCGAGATTCTTGTCATTAATTATTTCTTGTTCTTTTAATTTCCGAACTTCAATTATATTTGATAGGACATCTTTTACAAACTCTTCCTCATAATTTAGACTTCATAATTAAGTTTCTAAGATCTATAACCTTTAAATCTGTATTAACCTCTTCCTCACCAATTTCTTGGGCAAGAAGGATTAAGTCTTCTTTCCGCGCTTTACCTAAATAAGCCATATTTCCTGAATTTAAAGTAAACAAAATAAACCGTCACTCACTTATCTGTACCATTTTTTACGTTGGGCGCCACTTATAGCTGTAAATATCATTTTATTATTCACAACCATTACAAAATCATCTTACAATATTTTCTTGCAAACATCTTTCACTAAAAAAAACTTTCGAACCCCAACAATAGGCGAGCTACTGGATAAATGAAAATCGCGAGCCCGCGCCATGGAGTTTGTTGGATGGATTGTAACTAAAAAGGATGACGATGCTTTGACGTCATTTTACGGTTGTTACACTACTAATTTTCCTAAATTAGATTAGAATTATGGAAGTCCGACGGTAAATTAAAAAAATCTTCAAAAAAAACCAAACAAAAAAACCGCATTGTGGCCAGATCGCTCATTCAGAAAAAAAAGCACTTTAATCTTCCCGCAATTCAATTGGGAAAATCTTTGGTTCAGCCCAGACCGCTGATAAGAAAATTGGGAGCACCGTTGCCATGACAACGACTACGTAAGCAGCCCCTACGGCATAGGCTATAATGGGGGTACGCAGCTAAGACTCAGCTCATGGAAGATTTTGAAACGACGGCTGTACTTGGCTCGAGAAGTGAGGGAGGGGGTAAGGAGAATATATGTTCGGAAAACTCTATATTGCTGAATTTATCAAGAAGGTAAGCCTGAATAGACGCTTATGAATGGACAATGACCCATCAAATCAGTATTGTTACTTCCTTGTACGTAGTATAAGGAAGTAATGTGATCCCGAAAAATTTTGGGGGCCAAATTTCGACAAAAAATCCGATTTTGACTACCTCTAAATTTAATTTTAAGAATTTTTTCGATGCATCTCATCATAGGCTAGCATGCACGATCATATTAACGCGTCTGCAACTCATTTTGACCAGCGGCGAGTTTATTGTGGTCAGTTTTTCCATGCCGTCTGTACGTACGTACGTACGTATGTATGTAACTCGCATATCTCAAAAACTATGGGTCGTAGAATGTTGAGATTTGATATTTAGGATTGTTCTATGATCTAGTTGTGCACCTCCCCTTTTGGTCGCAATCGAATGAATAGTTTATGTACAGGACCGCACAAAAGATTCGAAATACATTACGCTCTATGGGCCGAAATTCATTAAACTCGCATATCTCAAAAACTATTAGGCGTAGAATGTCGAAACTTCATATTTTGGATAGTTGTAACATCTAGTTGTGCACCTCCCCTTTCGGTTCCATTCGACTGGATAGTTTATCTACAGAACCGCCTAAAAGATTCGAAATACATTACGCTCTATGGGCCGAAATTCATCAAAGCGTTTTTTAGAGGTATTGGGCTATTTCAAACGAGTCAGAAGTGATATATGCTGTAAAGAGTTAGAAAATGAATTTCTCCATTAAAAAAGGTGTCTTTATCATTTACAGTTCTGCTACAGGAACACTCAAAAGATTTCCAATACATTACGGTCAATGCAATTTTAGGGGCATTCATCCATTTCAAGCACAATACCGTCCTACCACCTAAGTTAGGTAATGGTCCAACCACGGTCACGTGCCTCCATCAAGAACTATGCCAAAAGTCGCCAAGCTTGGCGACTTTTTTGTGTACGTGTGTGCATATTTAACTCTCAAATCTCAAAAACTATTATGAAATTTCATACATAAGATTGTTGTAACATCTAGTTGTGCACCTCGATTTTTGGTTAAAATCTACTGGAGAGTTTATTTACAGGACCACCGAAAAGAATTTCAGTACTTTAATGTCTATGGACATCTTCAATATAATACAATTGTAGACAGTCATTGTTTGGTACATGCCCAAAATCTCGCCGTCTGTCCTCGACCTTGGCGAGTTTTGCCGAAATGTCGCCAAATTTGTCGATAGTCAGTCATTTGGTCCATGCCCAAAGTATCGCCATTTGTCATCGTTCTTGGCGAGTTTTGGCGAAATGTCGCCAAATTTGGCGATAATCTGTCATTGTTGGTCCATGCTTAATATCTCGCCAAATGTCGTCGACATTGACGAGTTTCGCCGAAATATCGCCAAATTTGGCGCCAAAAATTATTTCGTATTTTGTATAACTCTAAAACTTTAACCCGTAGAATTTTGAACTTTTGTATTTAGAACTATATTATAATATCTAACGGTTTTCAATATCTTTTTTGACAGCAATCGACTGGGAATTTATTTACAGGGTGAGCCAAATGACTTTAAATACATTAAGGTGTATGGATGCATTCAATTCATTGAAAGTCTGTGGTCAATGACTACTTTGGCTATCCCCAAAATCTCGCAAACTATTTCAAGTTTGTCGGCTTTTGGTGAAATATCGCCAAATAAAGTGTCAGAAAGAAATCTTTCAAATTGAACTCAGCTTGGCGATATCGAAATGTTTGGCTAGAAATCGCTATATCTTACTATTATTGATATTTTATATCTTTCAAACAAATAAGTTTAGAGGAAGTGCGTAAAAAACATTTTTGATTTAATAGACGTGCAAGGAAGTCATGTGTTGGACACATCAGATTTTTTTTAAGTAAGCAAGAACTGGCATTTAGAGGACACGGCGAGCGAGAAAATTCTTTAAACATGAGAAATTTTAAAGAGCTTTTAAAATTATTGATATCTGAATTAAAACAACGCCTTTTTATGAAGACATCACTGACCGATTCGCAAGCTTAAAAGAAAGGAGGATTGATTTGACTTATAAAAAATAAAGTCGTGCCATAGGTTTTCTTTTTTTTTTTCTTTTCTTCTCAAGTAATCGTTACAAAAAAAAATTCTAAGGAAACTGCGAATCAGACACGGATTAATGCAATTTTGAGGATAAGAGCGGCTGGTTGAAATTTATGTTCATTTTATGGAAGTAAAATAGGATCTCTTACATTTTTATGTAATTTCTTTTTTTTTTTTTTCCTCGGTGAGGGCTTAATCCGCCAGCTTTCGAATACAGAACAAAGATTTTCCATTCCTGTCGGGAGGAAGGGGGGGGGGTCATATGCTTCCGGCTGCACCAACAGTTTTGACCACGGGCCGCCACTGGTAGTGTGTCATGGTTTTTTGGCGAAAAGTCATTGTTATGGTTGCGGTGACGTCTTCGGGAGCCACCCACTCTAGATGTATGTCAGAGGGCAGGGTTTCTCTAGCGGCAGCATCCGCCCGTTCATTTAAGAAAATGCCCCGGTGACCCGGGGTCCAGTAGATTTGTAGCCTGGGAACCATCTGAGAAGCCAGTGTAAGGTTTTTGTATAGACGCTGGATCACGTGAGGGAATTTTTGGTTGCATGAGGACAAAGCTGTAAGAACTGACAGGCTGTCGGTGAGGATGATCGTGGGGGTGTTGCAGCATAGAAGCTCATCCAGTGCGGAGCAGAGAGCTAGGGCTTCCACAGTGAAGATGGAGTTAACGTTGTTGAGGGTGTAATGAAAATTCCGGTGTAGGGTGCAACCACCAATGGCGGTGCTGTCGTGTGTTTTACTTGCATCGGTCGCTATAACATTGTGGGTAGACCGGAGCGGTTCGAAAAAAGCGTTAAAAAGGTTCGAAACTGCAGGGTCACAGAGCTGTTTGTTTTGGAAGGGCAGGCCTTCAGTGATCACGGACCAAGGGACCGGAGAGAAATAAGGGGAGGGGGCAACCGGAATGAGCTGATCGACGTTGCGTTCGTAGTCTCCCAAGAGACAAGTTAGGACGGGAAGGAGGGGGAAGCGAGAAGTCGGAGATTGATAATCATTCCTAGAAAGAAAAGACCACAGGGACGACAATGGTCCTAAGGAGAAGTGCTTGATCCAAAATTTGGTTGTGAGAATCTTGATCCTGTCTTTGAGGGAGTTGGCATGTTTTGTCAGGACAAGGTTGGGGACCCACCTGGAGGCCAAGCGCGATTCGTAGGGATGTATTTTGTATAACTTCCAGACTCTTAATCAGAGAGGGACACTGAGAGAAGAGAGCCAGGGCACCGTAGTCCAAAAGGCTGCGAATAGTGCTGTTGGCTAGTTTCACTAGGTGCGCCGAGCGGGCCCCGTAGTGGCGAGACGAGAGCGCTTTTAGGATATTAATCCGTTGGAACGCTTTTTTCTTTATATAGTTGGTGTGAGTGCGGAGACCCCCACGTCTCGAGAAATGAAAGTCGAGATATTTTATAGAATTCGACCATTCTATGAGACCCCCCTGTAAAGAAAAATTCACGTGGCTTTCCCCATACCTTCGAGATAGGTTAACAGCTCGACATTTTTCCGGGCTTGCAGAAAGTTTTCAATATCGGCACCACTGGCCGATCCGCAACAGGGTCTGCTGGAGTTTCCGTTCGCAGGTACCGAGGTTGTGGTCTGAACAGTCCCAGACAGCACATAAGCTTAAATCAAGCTTGACATTTGGCTTGGCAATTCAAGCTTGGCTTAAACTGGAATTTAGCTTGCAAAGTGCGTAGTGATGGCGCCATCTGTGAAAGAGAATGGACATTAATTGTCTAGTGTCCTCAAATTTGCTGAAAGTTCGTAAAAGATGTGTTTTATTTTATTACCAGTGCCATATTACCGGCGGGGCAAACGGGGCAACTGCCCAGGGCCTACAGATTTTAGGGCCCAAAAATCTTACACTTTTGTAATTTTAAAATAAAATTACAAAGGATAAAAAAAAATTCAGAAGTTAAATAATTTTTTTAATTGTAAAGTATGAACAATGAAAATAATTCAAATTTACATTAGTATAAATTAATTTAAACTTATTTTTAATTCTTCGAAATGCTCTATATCGATATAGCATACCAATATGTAGGAAAATAACCACATTTGTAAAGAGAATTTTTAGCGTTAAAAAATAGCAAAATTTTTCAATTATTTGTTATTTTAAGAAATATTTACAAAAATGACTAAAGTGTTTGTATTCCATACATGTTAGCAACTGTGATATAGCATTTCGAAGTAACGCTTAACTATCTGTTTCATAAGCGTAAAGTTTTCAAAATTATTGGGGGGGCTGGGCCCCACAACCAAACATATTCACGTCAGTGGCGTAGCCAAGGGGGGGTTAGGGGGTCATAACCACCCCCATGAGGAATTTTTTGCCACACAAAATGTATATTCTTTACTCCCTTACCATACACCCGTTTACATATATGTGAGTTGCAGAAGTCGTAACCCCCCCCCCCAAATGAAAAATTTCTGGCTACGCCACTGATTCACGTACATATAACTTACTCATAGCTTCCAACTACTACGGAATATAATTAACCCCTTTTTCTACATGATTTTTCGGCTTAAAATATAGCAAAATTTTTGTGCTGCGCGCGCGAGCTGGTTACTATTTTGAAAAAAATAAGTAAAAAATATACTGTTACCAAAAAGTGGTTAAATATTCCGTAGTTGTTGGCAGCTATGACTTACTATATATAAGTGTAAATTATTGGAGGCGCTCGAGCTCTATGGGTCCATAGAATTCTGCACCTATGTAAGGTAAGTATCCATGTTAGTATCTTCCTACCATGTTATAAGTTAAAAATAGTAACTAAGTAAAAAATCCAAAGGAGGAAAAAAAAACATTTTCGATGAGATTGTGCATTTTAGACACATCTGAACTTTTCTTCATTTCATACTTTACATAGCATAATCTGATTTTAATTAATCAGACCCTGGCGAGGGCTGCCTATAGTAACATTACGTGTTACGTGGCGTCACAATGAATACTAATTCATGATTGAAATCAAAAGAAAATTTTTTAAAGTACAAGTAAAGGTTTTTTTTAAAACGTTTGTAAATGGCGTGAAATACTTTTTTTTATGTTAGTATAAATTAGTTTTCTGTATTTAGTGGTAAATTATTGGGTGGGCTCAGCCCCTATTCACAATTTATTGGGGGGGCTCGAGCCCCACGGGCCCATATAACTCTACGCCTATGATCTGTTTCTTTGATTTCAGATTACTTAACACAAAATTTGTGTTAAGTAAGTAAACCCATTCTATATTTCCAAATATGGAAATTCTTCAAAATAAAATACAATTATACTACGAAATTGATTTCAAAATCAGTCGTTTGTCTCGATTTTGGCCAGCAGTATTGCTCAACGATGAGTGTTGCGGTATTGAAAGTTTTAAAACGTGTCCTGCTTTTAAGTTTATATTATGCTTATTTCCCTATTAGTAGAGTCTATAAATCACACATAACATTATTTAAATTTTGATTCATCCCATGGAAAAATAAAAGAAACTTATCAGCATCGCCCATACTTATCGATCTGGCGTCACAACAGTCACTTCAAACTTTAGTCATAGCTGCCCGAGGCAATAATGGCCGAGCGGTTAGCACGCGTTCCTTCCAGCCTAAAGTTCTCGGGGTCGAACCCAGCCGTCGACGTTTGATGGAACAGATTAAAATAACTTAAAATTTCAGCATAGAGGGGGAAAATGCGCGGAAAAATAAATTATTTGGGGTGCGGGCGCCCCGCGTATTTAGAAAAAAAAATTTAAGCTTGAAATGTCAAGCTTAATGCAAGCTGGGCAAGTGTAAACTAGAACACTTGATTCAAGCTTGCATCAAGCTTACACGCTTGAAATTTTCAAGCTTAATTAATTGACTTGATAAATCAAGCTTACTGCAATTTTGATGCAAGTTCGCTGTGCTGTCTGGGGTATAGAAAGATGTCGTCGGCGTACACAATACTGTCAACACCCTGTTCCAGGACTTCGAAAAAGTCGTGCATATATATTGTGAAGAGGAGGGGGGAGATGACGCTGCCCTGAGGGAGACCTTTGGAGAGGGGGTGCAAGCTTGAGACCGTGCCCTTCCAAGCCAACTGAATGTGCCGCTCCAGAAGGAAGTTATGTATCCAGCGAAGGATCCGGCCCTTGATGTGTAGCTGGGCACATTTTGAAATCAGGCCGTCGATGTAGACTGAATCGTAGGCCGCATGTATGTCCAAGGAGACCCCAAGGAAGTACTTCTTGTTATTACGTGGCTTGTGGAGATCAAGGTTCAGTTTGGTCACCGCCGTCTGGCTGTCCCTGAACTGCAGGAAACCGAAGTGGCGAGGATCCACGGAGGGATGCGAGAGAAGGAAATGGTGAAGTCGCTGGCAGATCATGCGTTCTTGGACTTTGCACATCACCGCCGTCAGGGCGATGGGACGGTAAGACGTAGCAGCGTCAGCTGGCCTCTCAGGTTTAAGGATCGGCAGGATCCGAGAAGTTCACCAGGCGGTGGGGATTTCGCCCGTGTCCCAGATTAAATTGTATAGCTCGAGTACAAGTTTTAGGGAATGCGGATTTAATCCCTTGAAAAGGCGAGCGGATATATTGTCAGCTCCCGGCGTGGTAACTTTGGTGGTGTGAATCGCTTGTTCTAATTCCTTGATAGAAAAAGGCAGGTTTAGGGGGTCTGTTTCCAGTCCACCGTAGTCTATGGGTAGAGGTGGTTCATGTTTGTCAGAGTAACTGAAATATGTCGCCTATATTTCTGCTTGGGCCTGGGCGGAAGCTATAAGATTAACGCCATCTTTTAACAGAAAGCGGGAGGAGGGGGGGCGAAATAGGGCGAGAACGGAACTTGCGGAAGATTGTAAAAAGGAGGCGTCCATCACGCGACGCACGGCACGAGCGGTCCCAGAAGGCTCTCTTAGCTTCACGAATAACCTTTTTGAGTTTTGCTGAGAGCCGTTTGTACTTGCTCCAGTAGTCCATGGAGACCAGGGTGCGAGATTTTCAGAGGAGAAATTGCTTCTGGCGTCGGAGGTTCTCGCAGCGAGCCGTCCAACAGGGGGGAAACCGGTTCGGACTGTTCGAAGGATAATAAGTATGCCCCCGATTGCTAGAAGAGATAGTCTCTGAAGGATAGTCCAGGAAATCTGAAAGAACGAGGGCAGAGAGATTTTGTAAGGGCGTCGTTGACCTGACCTCAGATCTGATTCCAGCGGTACAAAGGCCGCGGGGAGGGAGACGTGGGTAGGCTAGAAATCCAGAGTTGGATGGGGAAATGATCGCTGTCAAACAGGTCGTCGCATATCTGAAAAGAGAGAAGGTCATAGATGTCCATAGAGCAGAGGGACAGGTCGATGAGCGAGGAGGAGCCATTTGGAGAAACATGGGTTGGGGAGGAGGAGTTCAGCAATACAAAAGAGCTGCCTGAGAGCCACTGGCAGAATTCCTCACTCACTGGAGTAGAGGTAGGAGAGCCCCACCACGGGTGATGGATATTGAAATCACCGAGTATAAGGCTTGGACCATCGAGGGAGGAGCAGATAGTGCGTAGATCCCGTACCACATGACTCGAGTACAAGTTAATGATATTTAATTTAATGTTAGGAAGGTGGACTGAGACCTGCTAGGATTTCATTGTCGCCTGAGGAAGAGGTGCACGGGAGGCGGAAGGACGGGAGATGCGAAGAAACCGCAATGGCGAGGCCGCCAACCGGACGGGACGACCTGTCTTGGCGATAAACAACCTTACCGCTGGGGTGAAACCTAGTATTTTCTTTCAAAAAAGTTTCCTGCAGGAGCAGGACGTTCGCATCAGAAAAAGGGTGGAGCTTCAGCCAGTCCTCTTTATTTTTGATGCTGCGGCAGTTTCACTGAACAACAGAAAACAGAGACGAGCTAAATTTCATAGCTGGAAAGAAAAGAAAACGAAGGAATACACGGCCAAGGTTCAGCCCGAAAAAAGGTACCAAAGCATGAGCAGGAAAAAACGAGCGAAACGGGCAGAAAAAAGAATTTTTTTTTTCTAAGTTCCATTGGGCCCAAGAGCGCCGAGACCAGGGCCACCTGGGAGGCCGGTGCTTTAGCATATCTCTAAGCGACGTTCGTGCTTTTTTATCTTTCGGGCCACGCGCCATCCCCGGCGGGGGGAGGCTGCCCGAAGGGGCGAGCCAAGTCACCCGGGCTTTTGTATATTTGGTGCATTTGGATTGTGATAGTGTTTAGCGCTAGCATTATCCGGTCCGTGTGTTTTTGTAGCATGTCGTTCATACACTTAATGACATTATTGGTGCGTTGTTCAAAATCTGGTGATGCGATCGATTTCCGGTTGGGGAGTGCTGGTGACTTTGGCGTAGGACTTCGATGTCGTATGTTGTCGATATTGTCGCCTGGCTTCGGAGAATGTTATAAAATTGGTACATTTGAACTGAAGGAACTCTGCTTCTTTGAGTCTGCTTGGGCACTGGCTATAGTCCGCCCGGTGGGCTTGCTGGCAGTTGACACAGTGGGGTTCCTCGAGACACGCGTCAGAGTGGCTTTTGCCGCAGTTGACGCAGATGTACTCGTTTTCTCATTTTGATTCGGTATGGTCGTACTTTCGGCATTGGCGACATTGTCGTGGACGGGCTATAAACATGGTCATTTTTTGAATGGTGGGCCAGAGTTTAATTTCGGGCGGTAATGCAGTTCCTAATATAGTGATGAGGAGCGGGGCACATTCGCTGCGGCTGCCTCTTTTCAGAAAACGGCGCGCTTCTAGGATGGAAATTTTATTTGTGAGTTCGAGATCAGTTATTAGTTCACTTAGCTTAACGTCGGTGGATATGTCAAATAAGAGGAAACGGGTAGTGATGTTTGTCCACGATATCCTGCTGGTAACTGGTACGTTCAAGAAAGATTGAATATTTGCCACGTTTTCGGAACAGAACACGTCATTTGTTTGTATTAGTATGGCTCCGTTTCGAGTATATCCTAAGTGTTTTATTTTATCGAAATTCGGTACTTGTTTTTTTATTTTCGTGTAAACAGTTCTGGGGTCTTTTTTGGGTACGACTTGGGTGTTAGTGCTTGTCAAAAAAATGTTAAAGTTAATTCCGGCATTCTCAGCTGCTTTTCTTAAGGCGTCTTCTCCCTTTGAAAATTAAAAAAAATCGAATTTTTTTTTTAAATTTTGAAAGTACATATCATCAAAAATGTTATATCAAAATTTCATAAAGATCGGACGAGTCTAACTACATTTTTGGGCGACCGTTAGGTGACTACCTGAGAGCACCCGGCTGATTCAGCATAAATGCATGCTGCTGAAACAGCAGCATGCATTTATAGCGAAGGGCTACAACCTGTTTTAAAAATTTTGGAGGTGATGGGTGTCAAACTTGGCCCTATCGCCGCTCAATACGCCGAGAAACGCGACAGTGATCGCGTACGCGTAGGGAACCGCCGCAGCTCTAACGCTTCAAAAGAGACTAGGTCGAGACGAAGGGAAGCTATTTTGGACGAGCACAACTTCTACGAAGAATCGGAAGGTCCATTGTATGGAGCAGGCATCGCTGATTAACCCGAGGTAAGGTTTTTTCATGATTTTTCTGCAACCAAAACTTTAAACGCGTTTATCTCAAAACAAGGTTTTTCAGTGTCTTGTTGATGAAATTTCGGAAACTATCCGGCCGATTGTCATGAAATTTGAATGACATATTCTTCATAGTTATGGCTATAGCGCTTATCATCAGATTTTTGAAATTTTGATTTAAGTATTTTTTTTTTTTTTTTTTTTACAAAAAACTGCAAAAAAACGCGTTAGAAATTAGAATTAGAAAAGAATTAGAAAAATTTGACGGGTCGATTAAGAATTGGCTTAAATTCTGGTTTATATTTAAAAAGATACACGAAGACCCAGAATTATCAGGTGAAGATAAATTTGCTTATCTCATACAAAGTACAACAGAAAAATCACGGGCTCGTGATCTTGTTGACAGTTTCCCGCCAACTGGCGAAAATTATCCTTTAGTAATTGAATGTATGAAATCTCGCTTTGGCAAAGATGAATTGCTAATAGAAGTATACGTACGAGAGTTATTAAATTTGGTTTTGAATCATAATAAAAGTAATGTCGTGAAATTATACGATAAGATTGAAGCACATTTGAGAGCTTTGGGGACATTAGGTGTCACCTCGGAGAAATATGCTGCTATGTTATATCCTCTTGTTGAGAGTTGTCTACCAGAGGATATTTTGAAAATATGGGAACGACATGTTAGTTCACTATTAGTAAAGGATAAAGAAAAGGGTGAAATCAATAAACTGAACATCCTAATGGAATTTATAAAATCGGAAGTCGAGGGGGAACAAAGATTAGCAATTGCCAGGAACACTTCATCAGGATGCCGACCCCGACCCCACGTGCTTTATTTATTTCAAAAAATCCAATAATACAGAGCTCCCCAAGGGAGAATACCAAAACAAAGATACACAAAACCAAACTATATATATAAAAACACAGAACACAAAATTACAGAAGAAAATAAATCACAGAGACTTATACTAAAAACAAAACACCAGAGCAATTCATGGAAATTAAAAAGCACATAAGAAACAACCAAAATATTATGTCTATAATAAAATACAATTGGGCATAGCTTCTATGTTCAGATGGTTAAAAGCAAGGTTATAAAATCAAGCCATACAAAGTAGTAGGTACATAATATTAAAACATTTACAAGATCCAAAACCACCATATTTACAAATAAAATATAGTCTGTGCACCATGATACCGGACCCTAAGTAAAAACATCATAACTTACATAAAATATCACAGAACCAGGCGTTTAAATTATAAACCATTATTTAAAAGTTATAATATCACAGTTCTAAGTCGATACAGTTAACACAGTACAAAAAATCCTAACATTAGACAAAATCAACACTGACCAATTCACAATATTAAAATTAATTTTCACAATATTAAAATATCACAGTTCAAGTTGGCATAAATATCACAGCCCACAAATATCAAAGAAGAAATCAAATAAATAAGTCACCCAAACATACGAATTTAAATATCACAGAATCTCAATTATAATACCATAAAAGCACATATTTTCTCTTTTTTTAAATTAAAATTTTAAGATTATTAGTCATTTAAAACAAACTAATGACGCATCAATGATCTATATCTTATCCTCAGGTTCTGATATAAATCTCCTAATTTCTTTAAATTATTACTTTTACGGATAATCTTTAGAAATAAAAGGGGTGCATCTAAAGGAATGTCACATTGGAAGATGCTGAGTCCCGCACTGCAAGGGCCATAGACATAATGCAATGAAACACCCTCCTGCCCACAGACACACAGACCATTATCATGCCTGTCCAGACGGAGCAGAAAGGCAGGGAAAAACCCTTTTCCAGTAATGAACGGAAGAACAACGTTGTTTTTTATAACTCCCTCAAGATCTACTTTTTTCTTATAACGGTATGTCTCCCTGCCGGTCTCCTCCACGTCCCAGGCAATTTGCCAAGTATCCAAAATTTCCCGTCTTACTGCTTTCTTAACGGCAGAGACCGGGACAGGAATGTCAAAATAGACTTGTTCCATGTTTACTAACAAATACCTCAGTGACGTCACGTAGAGTAACTCTATTGGTTACTTATGCCAACCAGTCGTCCCGTAGAATGAATCCATTGGTCAGTTTTGCCAACCAATAGGAAGTGTGACGTCACGTGGAACAAGTATATTGGTCACTGGCCAGTCCTCCAGTATCGGTCGCTTAGCGAGTACATCAGCCCTTTCATTTCCCTCCGTTCCTATGTGTGCCTTTATCCATATTATGTTGTAAAATTTATCTTGATTTTTTGAAATTGCTTTAAAAATTTTTTCGATTATAGGATCCCGGGTGTATCTTTTCTTTAGGGCGGTGACAGTGGATTGACTATCTGTATAAATAAAAATATTTTTAAAAGACTGACCATCGGACCAGCCGATGGCCTTTAGAATCGCTGTCTGCTCCGCTTGATAAATCGTGTTCATATTCTGTATCCTTGCAGAACAGTCGTAGACAAAGTTACCCTCATTTTTTACTGTAAATGCGTAGGCCGTCCCCGAGTCCATTCTGGATCCGTCTGTGTATATTCCATCAGTATAATTGTCTGGGTCTTCTTTGCGGCCGCCACTAACTATGATTTTCATATTCTTTAGATTATAATTAAAATTTATTTTATGTTCTGGTATAATTTTCCGGATAGTACTATTATTAAAAGGAATATTATTTATTATGATATCTGTATTATGTATAAGAAGATTCATTTTTTTAACTATTGTGTTTAAGTGAATATTAATTGGGGGAATTCCATATAATACATTAAGTTCAGCAGTGGAGGTCCGACCGAAGGCACCCGAAATAGCCAACAGAGCTGCACGTTGAATAGTTACAAGAGATTTTTTGAGCGTTTTATTCAAAGTGGAATACCATATTTCGACTCCATATTCAATTTGTTTAAGGGTGACTGCACCGTACCAAATCTTCAACTGTTCAATGTTTACTCCCCAGCCCGGGCCCCTTACTCTATAAATCGCATTAGTAAAAGCCAACGTTTTTTCCTTTAAGTTATGAACGTGTTGCCGCCAGGCCAGGTCCTCATCAATCACGAGACCAAGATAATTTAAGTGGCGGACAATTTTTATCGAATTACCATATAGCTTGAATACTGGTCTGCGTGTTATGAGACGCCGGCCTGGCAGCTTGTTATAAAAGAGCAGGGCCTTAGTTTTTTCCACCGATATTTTAAGTTCATTTATATTGCAGGCATTTTCAAACTTTTTAATGCTTTGGTTTACTATTGCCTCGAGCTGGGGACGAGAATCAGCAGCGTTCAAAAGAACGAAATCATCCGCGTAGGCTAGCACGGCGCAGTCCTCCGTATTTACTGCTTTTAGAATTTTATCGGCCACGAGGAGCCATAAGAGCGGACCCAGGCAGGAACCCTGAGGACACCCTCCATAAATATCAAAATCTCACTGTGAATTCAAAGTGTCCACTAAAATGCGACGATCCCGGACAAAACTGACCAGGACATGCTTCAGATAGTCCGGCAGCGGGGACTCATATACATCAACACGCAATACCTCCCATTCAACATTATCAAAAGCTCCCTGTATGTCAAAAGACACCAGGGAACAATATTTCTTAGTTTTTAAATTGTCTTTTATACGTCCTATGACCTCTCTTAGAATTGTCGAAGTAGAGCGCCCCGTCAAAAAACCATGTTGGTTCTCATGTAAATATTTCTTTTCCAACAAATCACCCACCACTCTCAGTCCAATTATTCGTTCGAAGGTTTTCACCAGGGCGCTCAGAAGACAAATGGGACGATAGGATTTGGGGAGGTTAAAATCCTTACCGCTTTTTCGGAAAAATACAGCCCGTGCGGTCTTCCACACTTTCGGAAAGAGGCCGACAGAGAGACAGGCGTTATAAAGCGCAAGAAGGTCCTTCCAATGGTACTTTGCCAGATTTTTCAATATATAGCCATCTACTCCATCTGGACCAGGAGATTTAGTATTAGATTGCTTTTCAACTGCATGTTTAAGTTCATTTAAAGTAATTTTAGAAAAAGCAAAAGGCTCATTATGGTCACCAAAAGTCTCCGACTGCGGAACTATTTCGTCCTGCATGCCAATGCGAAAATGTGGTTTTACCAAAATGTCTAGCGCATCATCATAATTTTCACGACGATCTTGCACCAGCATGAGGTTCCTAATACCTAAATCATTGTTTTTGTTTTTTAAAATCTTAAAAATTTTACCATAAGGGTCCCCCATGCCGGTGCAGTAATTTCGCCAAGAACGTGTTTTGGCCCTCAATATTTCTTTTCTGTAGGTAGCCCTCATACCATTATATCTAGCTCATAAGACAGCATCATCAGGGGTAGAACGCATTTTTCTATAAAAAGCTCTTACCTTTGATCTCAGCGATCTTAGTGTGGGATTCCACCAGCTTAAAGTAACTCTGTAGCCATTCTTTTTCTTACGAAGCGTTTTATCGCATAGCAATTTGATGGAGAGTCCATAGGTGCCACAGATGCCTTCAACATAGTCATATTTTAAGACACGGCCCACATGTTGTTCATTTAAGGCCCTAGTTATATTTGGCACGTGGAGGTCGTATAATCTGTTAAACTTGTAAAATTTTTCAAATTTAGTCTTATAACGTAAATGTGAGTTATTAATAACAACCTCATCCACAATAAAAGAAATGTATTTATGGTCGCTGTTAGTTTCTATATCCAATATTGTCCAGTCGCTGATCCTACCAAACGCACCACTGGATGCTAAAGTTAGGTCGGGATTGCCACTATGATCGTTATCGGACCAGGTTGGGCCAAGGGAGGGGTCGTTTATCACAATAAGACCATAGGTATTTAGATGCAATAACATGGCGTATCCTCTAGCATTCGCGTGTGTATAGCCCCATAAAACAGCATGAGCATTAAAATCACCCCCTATGATTACATTTTCTGAGTTTTGAATGAAATCTGGCCAACTGGATAAATCATCTTCCAAATCCACTGAAGGTGGGGAATAATGGAATCCTATCAGATAATTAGTCCCATCCAAATGTAGTCTAACAAAAACGGCAGTATCCGTCTTGTCTACCAGCAACGGGGAAAAGCCTGGGGCAACTACGACTGCACAATTATTAGTGCTTGACAAGAAAGGAATAAAGACATCCGGACACCCATAGACTCTACCCTCAATCATATACGGGTCTTATATGAGGGCCACCTTATATTCGAATTCATGAAAGAATTGAAAAAGAGAAAGATTAGCTGCTCGACAATGATTAAGATTAGATTGCACAAAGCGTATACCCATTCTATCAGACACAGAAGGAGTATAAGATAATAGGGAAAACACTAAAGTAACACAAACCACAAAATATTATAAAATAGAATTCAACAGTATTAAAAGCACTATTTAAAATAAGAGTTAATAACTGAGGTAGAATACAATACACTCACGGACGACAAAACAAATAAAACTGAGACCAGCCCCAGACAAGTTAAAATATCACTATAAAAAATGAAATATAAAACATTAATTAAAACATTATAAAACTACGAATAAGTCATATATCAGAAAACAGCATAAAACACCAAAAGAAATAAAGTATAATAACTAGAATAATACCGAGAAAAAGCAGAGAAAGATTACCCCGCCACGAAGTTAAAAGTGATCAAAGTTAAAAAGTTAGGAAAGATTGTTTAAGAATAATTATATAAAATACTAAAGTACTCCAGCAAATCAGCACTACTAACCAAGAGAAAACTACAGATCATCAAGCAGGACAAAATATACATATACCCCAAAATATTATTAAAATACAAGAACATAAACCAAGTATACCAATCTAACGCACCTTCGATTCCCAGTAGCAGCAAAATATTCAAAATATCATTAAAAGCCCAAGTATCACAATTCCAAAACAATATACATATAAACCATCGAAACCAACCGTATTATCACCTATCGAATTTATTCAGACAGGGGCATCTACTCTACGAATGAAACTATTTGCCTCTTCTCTCTTCTATTAACCTGGCCTTATAGGCTCTATAGGTTGGGCAAAGGCCTGAGTCGGCCCTATGGACGATGTGGGCTTCGTCACCCCCGTCCTCTTTACAATTATAGCACACAAATTCATCAACATTACAAATTCGGGTGTCGTGATCCAGGCTACAACGTGCGCATTTTACCGTATTTTTGCAGTTATATATCTTGTGTCCCAATTGTTGACATTTAAGACAACGACGGGCATCAACAAATTCCACCGCCCGAACTCTGCTGAATTTTAAAAAGAACCGACCAATTCGTAGTATCTTATTCTTAGTATATTCGTCCGTTTTTATTAACCAATTTACTATGCCCTCTCCTCCCGTCAGCCTCATAGGCCTCAACGGTTCAGCAACGAAATTCGAATCTATATTTGACAAAGTTAGTTCTATATCTTTCGCCGTTATACTGCTCGGAACACCCAATAGTAGTACTTTTTCGTTTCCTGGAGTTGATAACTGTATTTTATACTTATGTGTAAGTTCTTGCAAAGAAGTTAAGGTCTCGTGTATATGAATTGCCTTATCTCGAGAAGAGGCTGTAAGGATAACTAGATGTTTAATGTGAAGTGCATTAATTGTATGTCCTCCTTCCGTCACAGCCGAACCCACCTCCTTAGCAATATCTATTGTGTCCATCTTACCCTCTAAGGGAGTTACTGGAACCGCAAAGTCCCGAGGGGCAACAAGAGTCTCCCTTCCAGCATTTGGGGCTCTATTCACAACCGAGGCATAGGTGTTGCCAGTTGGGTAGGGAGAAGCATCCGAGGGGGGGGGGGATCCCCAAAGCGGTAACTGTATCTAACGCAGCCAATCTCTCATCTAACATTTGTAATTTTTCGGCTGTTTTCTGAAGGATCTCCGTTTGCTGCATTCCCAAGTCCTCCCGTCTGTCCCACTTCTTTCTTAATTCCTCATTATGTTTCCTCAAATATTTAATTTCAGCAACGGATTGATTATACTTGTTTACTATTGTTAATGCAAAATTGTAGATGGACACTATTCCACTCTCAATGCCAGCTCCCAACTGTTTTGTTAAGTTTTTATTAGACCCCACATGGGGTAAAAAGACCTTGAAGGCTTCAGCCTTTAATGAATCCAACACTGGTAAAACACCCTCCCTGGGAATCTGCTGCTCTAGCTCTAAATCCAAGGACAACGGCGGAAAGGAAGACATTGCCCTAACCGAAGGAGAGGGAATGCTTGAAGTAGAGGTGCGAGTACTGGCCATAACCAGATTAAAACAATGAATACAATAGATTTACAATATATATAGTTAAAATGTTATATTAAACTGTAAAACACTTAACACTTAAAACTTTATAAAATTAATTATATAATAAAATATACTATCACACACCACTCACTGTGTAACAGTAACTCACAATCGAAATAAACTCTATACAGGGATAGTGCGCTGGCCCCAGGAATCAAGCATTTCTCATTGTCCATCAATTGATGTGCAATAGTCTCCAGTTGTTGGAATCAAGCACAGATTTCCAGTTCAATAATAGTATACGGGCTCCTAAAATCAAACACAGTTCAATATTCGCCAATAGGAAAAGTATCCGATTGCTGGAGTCAAGCACAGATTTCCCACTCAGTCAAGGTGTGCGGGTGCCAGGGTTCGAGCACTGTTCACAAACTACGCATAAAAAGTCCCAGTCTGTTGGAATTAAGCTTCCACTGATACCAAAATTAGCAGATTCGTCCACCAGGGGGGAAATCGGTTCGGACTGTTCGAAGGATGATAAGTATGCTCCGAATGCTGGAAGAGACGATATCCAGGAAATCTGAAAGAGCGAGGGCAGAGAGATTTTGTAAGGCGTCGTTGACCTGACAGCAGATCTGATTCCAGCGGTACAAAGGCCGCGGGGAGGGAGACGTGGGTCGGCTAGAAATCCAGAGTTGGATGGGGAAATGATCGCTGTCAAACAGGTCGTCGCATACCTGAAAAGAGAGAAGGTCATAGATGTCCAGAGAACAGAGGGACAGGTCGATTAGCGAGGAGGAGCCATTTGGAGAAACATGGGTTGGGGCGGAGGAGTTCAGCAATACAAAGGGGCTGCCAGAGAGCCACTGGCAGAATTCCTCACTCACTGGAGTGGAGGTAGGAGAGCCCCACCACGGGTGATGGAGGTTGAAGTCATCGAGTGTAAGGAAACACGGAATCACTAGATTATCACGAGACTATAAGCTTGGCAACACATATGACTATTATTCAAAATTGTAATAAAATCACGGACTAAGAGGCTTTAGGACGATCATCGGGAAGCGGCAGACGGGCGAAACTGCGTCAGCCTCTGAAAGGAAAATATGCGACCCCCTTTTAATGATTAACGGCATGGGCGCCCTCTGACGACACACGGCGTAAGCATCTCCCACGGGGTGCTTCCGTGCATATTCACAATACCCACATAGTGTTTTTGGAGGCGAGTCTTCTGATTGGTGGAAAGTCCAAAGTTCGACAAGATCTCGGCAACCCTTGGCGCACAAACGATTTGGCGTTGGCGTTGTGCTTGTGTGGTTATTTGCCATTTGCTTTGAGTCGTTGTCGTACGTGTTTGCCATTTGCTTCGAGTTGAGACATTGTATTGTTATTTTTCGCAATGGATGAAATAACTGCCCTAAAATTACCAAACGGGTATACGTATAAAGTAATTAATAGGGATGTCAATCAGTCCGGTATACTTCAGACTGATCTACGTATTTCTGAAGTTAGGGATGAAAAGACGGCTATGGCTTGTATACACTTTACTTTTACATCTTTTATTTCGATGTTTCTGCTTTATGCGTTTTATCTTTCCATAGAATCGCGAAGTTTATTTTTTTATGCGTGTATTGTTTAGTGTAAACCACGCGGTTTCCTACTTTTTCATTTTTTGGACCGTTAAGTGTAAACCACGTGGTTTCCTACTTTTTATACACCACTGTCATTTCACTATAATCAAATTGATACAATATTTACGCACATTTTAATAAGTTTTCTTTATCTATATTACAGGAGTGGATCGATGCTTTTATAAGCTCCAGCAAAACTGTTTGGAGAGCGGCCAGAACTCACAAATGTGCTGGGAAACGTTTAATCTATAGAAAAGATTTCGGGTGTCAGCACAACACCGATGCACGCTATCGTGGGAAATGTTTACGACAGGTCAAGAACACACGAGCCCATAGCGGAGCAAAAGTAAATTCTCACCTTTCCAGCCAGCGCATGCGCACTGCCGATCTCGAGAACTTAGAAAAATTTCTTCATAAGCTGGAGAAAAGGGACGGTATATTAAGTTACAACGTTACTACTGTGTGCCTAGGAGGAAGCGTACCTGGCTATCTGTTTGAACATGCGCATTATGCGTGCAGCCAATGATAAAATAATATGTAATTACTTGGCGTGCATGTATACGTTTCTGGGTAAATAAATATGTTATATTGACGTTTTTCCTGCAGTCTTTGTGTGTGTTTCTAAAAATTATAATTATCGTTTGACTTATTACATTAAAACAAAGAACCAATAATTATATTACTTAATTAAATTAAAAACATAGATTCATCATTATTTTAGTTGTTAATTAGCGACGTATAAAACAATTCGTTTGGCTATGCCGATTGATTACTATTCATCAATTATTAATACGTTGATTATGCCGATTGATTAATATTCATCAATTATTAATTCAGTAATACTGGAAAGTGGATATCTAAAATAACTTGGTACAACCTTAAGTGTCCCCCATAATGAATTAGACTAATTAATGTTAAAATAATAAATAATTAGCGATATATTAATGAGACACGCGTAATTTGGGGGACTTAGAAATTTTTTTAGGAATTCTTATTTTTTTCCCATAGACATAACCCGGTCCGTTTGACTTTAGTGTTTTTCGCCAATGTTAATTTTGAAAAATGTTAGTTTTGATTTCTAACATTTTCTTTAAGGGGGGGGGGGAAATCGCCCCCCTAAAAAGAAAATATGTTGAAAAATGTAAGAAATCAAAATTTATTTCCATAAAGTGAATATCTAAAATAACTTAGTACAACTTGAAGTATTCCAGAAGCAATATTACGGTTTTTTCCCCTTATTTCATCGTTTGACTTATTACATTAAAATAAAGAACCAATAATTATATTAAGTAATTTAATTAAAAACATAGATTAATCATTATTTTAGTTGTTAACTGACAGATACAATTCCATTAAATAAAATTAATACATTACATTGCATTAAAACAATAGAACAAGTAATTAGATTATCGTAAGGTTAATTAAGAAATTAATTTTTAATTAATAATTTTCACTGAAGTTCAATTGCGATTACATTAAACTGAATGCAAGTTAGTAAATTACAATACATTTAAAGAATAGAACCGTTATATTCATTATTAATTAACTTAAAAACATAATTCTGATTTGATTAAGAATTATAGTAAAAAGTTAACTAAGGTTAGTTTTAAACCAAATGCAAATTAATGAAAAATAAAATATGGCTGTCGGGATATCAGTCTGCAGTCGTCCCTTTTTTCTTTTTCTATTGGTTGATAAATTCATTTTTTTAAATGAACAGGTGGTTTAAAAATTTACCCAAAAAATTATTTTTAAAAAAGTTCTTAACTATTAATTAAAATAGAATTACACTCGAATACCAGGCGCGGATCCAAGGGGAGGGCAGTCGCTTCGTCCTGGGCGAAGTCCAAAAATCTGTTAAAATATATTATGAAAGTATAATGAAAATTAAGTAGCCTTTTTCTAAGGGGTGTATTGCGGGTACTATTCCCTGTCCTTTTTAATCATCGTTCATATATTTTTATCAATAAAATAATTAATTGCATTAATTGGTATAATTGATTATATTAATTAATTATAAAATAATTTTGTGCATTCAACCCCCCTGTTTGAGGTACAAAATTGCCCCCTCCTTGAGTAATTTCTGGATCCGCCCCTGTCGAATCCCCAGTAGACGCAGGAATATTTTTCGGGGTGGCTCAGCTATTTGAATGGACAAGAAATTATATATTTTTTCTTCTTTTAAGGCTGTTTAACCTGACAAGCGAAAGTCGAATCGGGGACTAGGGGAAAAGCTTGAAATATGGGTGGTTTGGGGGTCCAAGCATACATGTCACGCCATCTTTATTCATGTAATGGACACAATTGTTAGCTGTATTTTTTAGAATTTCTCTGAAAAATTTTAGAAATATAATTATAACTTTAAAATTAAAACGATAAAATGGACTTTTCTTGATGTAAAATATTGTAGTAAGTATTAGAGATCAGCGCGAGTTGATTTTTTCAAATGAAATTCGATTGAAACGCGATAAAACTGCTGAAATTCTTTGAATTTCCGTCTGAAATATCATCTTCATTTATTTACTTATTTTTTAAATTAAATTGCTCCTATAAACTTAATGTTCATAAAGCATCGTAAAGTAGTTTCAGAAGAACCATTATAAATTTTTCAGTAGCTTTTCTACTGTAATTTTATTTTAAATCTTGATCAGAAGTCATGTTCATTAGGTTTCATAAACAATTACGAGTTTCAATTATAAAATTTGTAAAAAGCAAAATGCAGTACATTTTTGGCCCCAAAACATTCTTAAATACATCTATAAATTTATAATTCAAAGTTACTTTTGAAAGAAAATTTTTCAGTCAGCCAATTTTGAATTTCAGTTTAACAAACAATGTTTTTCCTTCTTTCTTTTTATGAAGACTGCTTATTCAGATTTTAAATTTGCAGTACTCTATAGTACAGTTCCCGAAGAAATATTCTGAAAAATTTCATTGTTCTAGGAATGTAAGTTTATTTTTTATCTGTAGTGAAAGTCTATCAAAAACATTTTCCTCTGAAAATGTGCCAAGTTTCACTATTTTAAAAAAAAAAATTAAATTGTTTTTCAAAATTTATCTCAATGTCAGTTCCCAATCTAGTTTCTGAGGAAACATTCTGAAAATTCTCATAATGATATCATCGTAAATTTATTTCTAATCTTGGGTAAAATTCGAGAAAATAGCGTTTTCTCTAAAAAAGCGTCAAGTTTAATAATATTAAAAAAAAAATAAATAACTTTTCAAATTTTATCGCAATGTCAGTTTTTATTCTAGGTTTAGAGGAAACATTCTGAAAATTCTCAAAGTTATGTGATTATAAGTTTACTCCCTATCTTGGTCGAAAATCAACCGAAATCCTCCGTTTTCAGGTAGAACAGCCTTAAGTGACACGTTTAATAACATTTCTTTTCAGAATTTATTCTCTAAGTTTTATAATTGATATTAAAGGGTGTAGTACAGCTAATGAAGATATCTAAAAAAATTTTGACATAACTTTTTTTTTTTTCTTAAATGTTGGTTTTTGCCATATAACAGAGGCTTAACCAGTTATAACTGTCAAAAACCTACAAGCATTAAATTTTGTTTACTATTAATAATGGAATGTGAATTATTTTATAAATTAATTTTTTTTTTTTTCCAGGCAAGCAGTGCTATCTGTAACTAAAAGTAGGGTACACACATAAGTGCACCCATTTAAAAAAAAAAAAAACCAACAACTTTAACATTTGACCGGGCGACTGTCTGTCCCCCCATTTATTTTAGTGAGCTTTGCAAAAAATACCTGAAATAAAAGACTTAAGCCGAAATTGAATTCAAGATAACTTTCCTTAGTAATTTCCGACAAATACAGAATTTCATGTAAAAAAAAAAAAAAAATTGAAAGCTGCATTTTGCGGTCGCTTTTTGAGCAAACCGCTTTCATTTCATACAAAGCATGTGAAACAAAGAGTTGCGCACCGGGTTTGACTTAAAATATTTTGTTTTAGGTGGTCCGCCTCTTCCTTGAACATAATGTTGGCCAACTGAGGAAACCGGGGCCTTTTTTTATTCAATTCCTGCTATTAGTTCACATACTCTATATATCTTTAAAATTTTTAATCGTTAATAAAATACTTTTTTTTATATCCACTCAAGTTTACATACATTTTTTTAAACTTGTAGTGGATGACACTTGATGTTAATATGGTTTTTTCAATATTAGTTCATTAATTATTAATTAAAAAACTTTTTCAGGATGCCATGCTTGTCGAGTTTTGCTCGCATAAAAAGATTTATGCTTTTGAAACAAGGAATAAATTTATTACTACTATGCAGAATCGCATGCATTTGAAAAACATGAAATGGCATTGAAAGTACATGAGTTTAGCAGGAAAATAAAATGTGTAACATAGAATAATGTCCAAATGTTTTTTCCGAAGAACAATCCTCGTACAAAGATGTTTCAGCATGATAGCTTGAATTGTGGTAGCGTTGGGGATTTTCAGTGTAAACAAAAAACCTGCTCATTGAGATGTGCGAGACTTTGAAAAATGTTAATTGAACACAATTGATTTAAGGGGCTTTTGTTGCTATGTCGATATAGATTTAGATGTGCTAGGTTGAGAAATAGGAAATTCACTTTCTATTTTGCCACTTAATATTGTGATACTGTCATACGTATATACATATTTATATTAATTTATAATTATTTAAAATGTAATTAAAATAAATTTTTTCTTTGTTAACCTAAGTAGGAATTTTCTTAATTTTTTTTATATTATTTGTTTTGAAATAAAAATGTAATCATTTCATTTTTACTTGGCAGAAATAGAAATCTAACTTATCGTTGTAGACTCCAGCATTTCAAATTTCAACTATTTTTGTGAAAAATAAACATTTGGGCACATGAGAGTTAAAAGATATGGTAACCCTCCAACTACCTACCCACAGGGATGTAGCCAGGGGTGTGATGGGCTGCAGCTACGATTGAAATGAGTTAATATAAGGTACAGAGAAAAACATTTTCTGAGAAAAATTTCAAAGATGACCTTGAGAAAGTTGAGGTTCATCTATGGAGCGAAGACTAACTTAATATTTTTTCCTAATTGTGTTTCGTAACGGCAAAAATTTTTAACTCGATTTTATAAATTTATTTTTTTCCATTTTTACTTCAATTTATTTTTATATGTGAACATTTTTATGCCAAAAGGGGGTCCATTCCTCCTCCCCTACTCCTCAAAAAGGGATACATTATATCGATTTTTATAAGTTATGTTGCCTTCCAGTTTTTGAGTACTCAGCCACCCCCGAAAAAAAATCCTGACTTCACTACCGTATCTGATAATTAAAAGCATCACTTGAAAGTGTAAATATTTAGAAAACAACAAAAACAATTGTAATGGAATTTAAAATCAAATCTTATAACGTCACACCAGGACATCACTCAAAATTTGATATCATTAATTTTTAGACTGATTTGGAATTCATAGCTATAAAGTAAAATGCTGAGTCACAAACTTTTAACCAGTTAAGGGTTTTCGTAAGGTATATATATATACATGCATACAATAAATAAAAGAGGCAGGTTCATTTCAGTAAATTTTATTTATTCCTGATATACAAATTACAAAACAAAATAAAATATACATGTATAAAGCTAAAACGACAGCTTGCATGAGATAGAAAGATATATCATTCAGGGATGATCGTGCTCTCTTCTAAATAATCATGAAAAACCTAAAAATAATCAATAGAAAATGGTTGTTTGATTAGCATTATTTTTTTAAATATATGCAATAAAATGGTAAATATAATAGTTTTTCACAGCATAAATACATTTTACATTCACAGAAATTCAAGGTAACAGCACAATTTATTCGAAAAATAAATAAGTGAAAACAGGCTCACAATTCATCCCTAGAAACAAATAATCTTGTATAAATCCACCAGAGCAGGCAATTTCACTCTTCACGACAGTCATAAAAACTGAACTATTCCCCCCCCCCAATTTTTTTTTTAACTTCCAAAATTTTTTGAATAGTGCTTCATAAAATTTGTTACTACTTTCGTGTATGCTTCATACTCAATTTACTCCATGATAGAACGAAGGTGATAGAATTATAAAACTGAATTTTCTGATTAAAAAAAATTTATATAAACACTTTAATTTTCTTTAATATATTATGAAACATTTTTAGATCTTATCATATAGAACAGTGGTTCCCAACCTTTTTTTAATCGCGACCCCTTTTAGGTTTTTCAAAGCTTTCGCGACCCCCCCCCCCTCATCTGCCATGTGTGACCAATAAAAAAATTAATAATGAAAAAATATATCTTGAGATTTAAAATTGATATCTTTTTAATACGTACTGATTAGGATGATTGGAGGTTGAATTTGACTGACAAGTTTGGCTATTCTTGGCTGAATATTAGTCAAAGCCAACCAACCGCATGTCATCTTAGACATCTAAGTTATTACTGGCTTTGTCTTAATCTGCAAAAGAGTTGAAAATCCAACTTCACGCAGGTAAGTGTATGCAAATGGCTGTTAGCATCTGACACGAAAGCTTAGAAGTTATCAGATATGAGCAAAGTACAGAACACCGAAAATTGAGTTCACTGGCGGATTAATGCAAGTTTGTCGGGGGGGGGGCGGTTAATTAGAAGATTGACATGTACATCCATTTTATGGAAAGTAAACATACAAAATGAAAAAAATACAAGTAATAAATCTCGTATAGTGGCATTAAAAAATGATATATTTAAAACACGTCGAGGAAAGAGATTTTGCATAATAAATTTAAAAAATTTGCATATTTGCATAGAATTGCCATTCTCGCAATGTGCTTTTCTGCTGCCAGTAAGGGGTCGCACAGTGCGGCCCCAAAAATCGGCACCTATTTTTGCGATTTTGAAAGATAGGAAGAGTGAGTAGTGGGTCGTCCAGTAGTTGGATGTTAGCTTCTTTGCGTTACAGCGATGAACTGTACAGAAGTGCACCCACGGATAGGGATGGACGCGAGACGAGACACGCATTTTTAACATTACGATATATGGGGAATTTTGCGTTTCCATTTTTTAAATTTATTATGCAAAATCTCTTTTCTCGGCGTGTTTTAAATATATCATTTTTTAATGCCACTATACGAGATTTATAACTTGTATTTTTTCCATGTTTTAAGTAAAATAGGATCTTTACATTAATTTCTTTTATCTCGGGGGAGGGGGCGGTCGCCCCCTTTAATCCGCTCTTGATCGAGTTAACGGTTTTTCTGCGGAGGAGTCATTTTGCGAATTCAAAAATTCACCCTGCACTTCACCAGGAAGATCGGTGACATCTAAAGATGCGTGAAATGGATTTCGCACGAGTGCAACCTCTTGTTCATCGAACTCTGGGAAATATCTTTGAATTTCAGATTCAAGGGCTTCAAGGTGGCTACTAATTACCTCCTTTAAATTAGTTGCAGTTCCTATTTCCGATTCTTCTGTCTTAATGCATAGGTTCTGAAGCATGAGTTAACACTCCTAGATTCACCGACATCAGTTTTTGTAGCTTTGATACAAAAGCCCCTGACGAGAATAAGGATTTTTTCTTTCAAAAGGAAAAAGGGGAAAAGGGCGTCTAAAGGCAAAGAAACGTGAAAATAGTTTACTACTCATTTCCTACAAAAGAGGTCTGCGGCGACCCCCGAAAAACGACATGGCGACCCACTTGGGGGTCGCGACCCCCGGTTGGGAACCATTGATATATAAGGACAGTTCTACGAGTGACGCAGCCAGCCCCAACCAACCAACCGTAAAACTTTGCGGCACTTATATTTACAGCTAGCTTTTCTATTTTTAAAAGTTCTCTTCTGGATCTTGGAATCCGCTCTAAGGAATTTTTTACAATTAATATATAATTTTAATCGGTGCCAAATTCGACGAGCGGCGTAGCCGGTTAAGCTAGGAAAACTCTTTTTTTTTTTTAATTTATTTAATCCAGTTCAAAGAGGGAACTCTTTAACCCACATAAGAAAATACGGAAAATGATCTTGTTTGGAAGGGAGGGAGTATGAATACAGTGCTGTAGCCGGGCACGAAAGTGAGAGAATTTTTTAAGGAGAAGTAAAAAAAAATTCCTTAAAAATTTTCTAAGGCCCAAACGATCGGAGTAAATGGAAAAAAAAAAGATTTTGTTAAAAATAAGTCAAAACGATAAGAACATTTTAAAAGTATACATCACATAGCAT